>JAMBLF010001672.1:0-47705 GCA_030578115.1 Leucoptera coffeella
CTCGCCAGTACCCACGCTCTGCGCGCCTCGAGTTTCTCGTACCCCACCATGCCCAGAATGAACAAAGTGGGGTACATAAGCGGATAAAAAGGATACGTACCATAGAGTTTTAAATAGACGTACCTTATAAATTTATTTTGTATACGCTCCAGCATGAGGCTATATTTAGCTTCATACGGATTCCATAATAATGCACTCGTTTCTAATCTACTTCGCACCAATGCGTTGTACAGAACTTTCACAGTATGTATGCTGTGAAAGCCTGCACAAGTACGAAGAACAAAACCTAAGCTACGAAAGGCTTGCTTACAAATCCTGCGGACATGCTCTCTGAAACTCAAGTGCGAGGTGATATGCACCCCCAGGTCACGCACCGCGTCCACGCGGCGCAGCTGGTCACTCCCCAAACGGTAAGGGTGGCGCAGCGGCGCATGCACTCTGCTGTAGCTCACCACCTCGCACTTGGAGACGTTGAAATCCAACAGGTTCCTGACACTCCACTCATGCACCCTGTCAATGTCCGATTGTAGCTTGTCACAATCACTCTCATCATCCACCGACAGAAGCAGCTTCAGGTCATCGGCGAAGAGCAGGCAGACGGCATGCCGAACGACATCCGGAAGGTCATTGATCATTACCAAGAACGCTAAAGGGCCCAGGGTACTCCCCTGGTTCGTCCCGGATCGCGTATAGTATACGCCCGAACAAGAGCCCCTATAATCGACATATTGGCGTCGGTGACTAAAGTAATTGGCGAATAACGACAGCAACTGCGGACTACAACCCACCCCCGCCAGTTTAGTGAGAAGAATGTCGTTATCCACCATGTCGAAGGCCTTCCGGAAGTCGAAATAGGCCGCATCCACCTGTGCCCCCCTGTCGACAACAGGCGACACGTAAGACATAAAGCATACAAGATTACTATGCGTTCCCCGCCCAGGACGGAACCCATGCTGCGCGTCCACCAAGTAGGGTGAAATTTGAACTAGCATCCTACTCCGCAACACTGACTCGAATATTTTGGCGAAGGCGGAGAGAATGGCTATGGGGCCTATAGTTTGAGACATCGTCCGCTGGCCCCGCCTTGTGTATGGGGGACCACTCGCGAAACCTTCCACCGCTCAGGAAAAACACCGGACATCAGGCAAAGGTTAAAAATATGAAGGAGAGGGGGACGTCAACGATGGCCCACAGTCCTTGACCACAAACGCCGGTATGCCATCGGGCCCATATGAGCGACCAGCGCGCAAGCGTCGCAACGCCGCGGGCAACGTCGGCCTCGGTCACAGAAGGCACATGCACGCGGGCGGCACCGCCACACCGCTGCGCGCCCTCCGCGCGCTGAGCCTGCGACACGTCCAACCGGGGCACCTCGGGCCGAAACACCGCCTGGAAGTACCGCGCGAACTCTGCCGCGGCATCCTGGTCGGGGAGCAAAACACCATCCCGGACGATGCTCTCGCTGCGGCCGTTCCCACGCCCCGCCTTCACGAATCGCCAAAACGACCTAGGGTCATTTCGGAAGTTGCTTTGCAAGATGCCCATGTACTTATCGCGAGAAGCACTCATTAAAAGCTTCAATTTCGCACGAAAGCTCGAAAACTTTTTATAATTCTCGTCCGTTTTATTAATCTTGTATGCCCTATGAAGCATCGACTTATGTCTAATGTCGCGTATTATTTCCGCATCAAACCAATCGGGATAAATGTAGCCCGTGTTGACAGCGATACGCTTTTTAATGGGAGTGCATTCATCAATTAAACAATTCATTTTACTATAAAAATATTCCACCGCCTGATCTACATCCGCTAGTTCATACAGCTCCGACCATTCCACATTCAAAACTTTTGCATATAAGTCGATGAAATCACACTTATGGAAATTCCACCGGCTCACACAGGCGCCGCACCCAGCCACACCGGAAGGCAACGCGGCGGGCGGCGCGACCCCCTCCGCCGCCGCAGAGGCCGACAGCCGCGCAGAGCAGCCACTGCCACTCCGCGGGCCCACGGCCACCGAGAGCGGCGGATGGTGCCCGTCCACGCCCACCAGCGCGAAATCCGACTCGTCAACCGACACCCGCCCGACCATGGTGGACAGCACCAAATCCAGCTGCCTGTTGTTTACGTTTGGAACCTGATTCAGCTGCTCAAAGCCACAATATGCCACGAAGTAGTCAAAATACTCATTCACCTCTGTTGAGGCACTATGTAGGTTGAAGTCACCCAACACAAGTAGTTTTTCATGTACAACAGATAAGTTTTCAATCATTTTAAACATACATAAATAATCATTAGTACAAGCATTAGGTGGGATATACACAATACAAATATTAAATATAAGTCTACCCTTAACACATACCCGTACACAAAGTAATTCATACAGGCAAATATCCACATCTATATGTAAATTAATTTTCTTCATGGTAAAGTCTGTGCTAGCTATTACCATGACGCCACCTTGCTTCCTTCCGTCCGCTCTGTCGCAGCGGAGAATGCTGAAACCACTCGGAATAAGCTCGCCGTCCGAGATGGAGTCGTTGCAGCCGGTCTCGGTCACTGCATACAAGTCGGCGCCCCGCCACCATCAAGCTGGTCTGGAATTCGATAAGCTTCGTTCTTAGTCCGCGACAGTTCTGGTATAGGATGCTAGTGGTGCGACCGTTACGGTTGTTTAGCGGTAGGCGTGGTCGGTGACGCCGCGGCTGCCCCCCCCGAGCCCCACGGCACGGGGGCGTCGACGAAACCACTCCGCGCACTTCACATTGGGTGGCCACGCCGATGGCTGAGTGAATAGCTGAAACAGACTTTCAGGAATGCCTATGACAAAAGAGGCGTGAGTGGTTGATCTGATGTCTCGTTTTTCCACAGTGTATTTGGTCGAAGACGCCACACCGTTCACATATTTGAGGACCGCGTCCACAGTAGTCTCAGGAGCAAACGACCAGGCCTGAATGTATTTCTGTCTGTCGGCACTCTTAACATGTTCGTCGGGTGTCCCCGTACCCACTATGACTGTGTTTGGCCTTTGCTTCCTGACAGTCCTTGGCTTCATCGTAATGGTTTTCCACTCTTCCTCGCCCAATTTTTGCTTCGGTTCAGGCGCAGACAAACGAATGGGGCGCTCCGCGGGTACACCTCGGACAGGCAAGAGAGACGGCGAGGACGGCACACTGTTCCCAGGCACGATGGCGGCGGAGCAATCATCGACGCTCACTGGACGGCGGGCCTCGGAGCGAGGAGCCGGCGTCGAAGCCGCGGGTCCCTTGAAGACACGTTGACGTTTCTCCTGCAAGCCTTTAGAAACCGCGCCGCTGTATGAGCTACGTGGCGCAGAGGCAGCGCCGGCGAATGGACCATGCACAACATCCAGCTTCATTGCAGCAGCCATTTTATTTATTGTAGACGTCATTTCTGCCACCTGCCGCCGCAGAACAGATACTTCATCCACGAGAGGAATTAGTTTACTATTTTGGACGCGTAGCGCTACAATCTCCTCGAGTATGCTCGAAAGTACGGAGGAAGAGAGCATTGTGGAGCACTCGGCCGGCGGATCCGAACGTCGCAGCGCTGCCCCGCGGCGCATGTTGACATTCATGGCAGTGGAATCGTCAAGGCTTACGTTACACGCCTTGGATACCTCAGCACTTCTCGCTGCACTTGTATAGAATTGCACATTCAGCCCGGATACCGAATCCGCATCCACATTCACAGGCGTGGGTGGCGTAGGTTTGAACCGTCCCGTACTAATAGGCGTATCCTGGTTTCCCCTTTTCGGTTTCACGCTGAGACATTCGGGACACACCCAGTTGTTTTTTGAGTCTAGACTCATTGACTCGAAATCATCGGTAGTTACATGCAGGCAGCAAAGATCATACACGGCCTCGCAGTCATGGCATACCATGAAGTTTAAATCGCGGATTGGCTTCTTGCATGCGTTACATACTGTAGGATTCATTCTTCACCGTCTATCACATCGGTACAAAGCACCGCACCTTAGTCGTGTTCCAATGCAATCCTTGTTTAAAAATACTACTAGCGCCCTCTCTGGTCTGGCAGGGAAAAACAATATGCAAATATTTTATTGCAAAAATATTTCGGGTAGAAATAAAGTTTTTGCAGTTGATAATTTAAATTATATTTTAAATAGTCTAATTTTATAAATTAACACTAACACTAACACTAAAACACACACAATTTAAGTTTTATAAGTTTTTATATTGATTGAACGGAAGTGCCGTTCAATGAAAATATTTAGCAATCATACAACCTCAATCCAACACTGTGTCACTATATGCCCTGATGGGTTTAGTCCATGAAGCTGCGTTTATAATCACTGGTATATCATATACTACGTACCATTTTAACACTGTATTAAGGCTTGAATATACATAACAACGTAGGATATGAAATTAATTGGAAACATTAAAGCACGCCCAACAGATGGCGTAGTACCCTCCTCTATGTTCTATTTATAAACCTTTTTTACTTATAAACTAAAGTATGCCAAAACAATGCATTTTATTCATTTTGGACATCATGTTTCATAGAGACTTTTACAGCTTAAGACCTACACAATCGATATTTAAAAAGAAAAAGTGAAAATGGCAAGTTTATTTTTTTAAAGCAACCGGGTTCGATTCCCGTACAGGATACAGTTATTTTTTCAAAGAAAGTATGAATGCAGTTTTTATTTTTATCAAAATCGGTGACATGGTTCCTAAGAACAAATCTTCGTATCTCTTATAGTTTCAGACTTTCCCATACTGGCCGTTTTGAATGCGCCACCCTGTATAGCCTACACCACTATTTGATGGATGTTATTACACATATAAACCTTCCTCTTGAATCACTCTATCTATTAAAAAAACCGCATCAAAATCCGTTAAGTAATTTCAAAGATTTAAGCATACAAAAATAGTGACAGAGAAAGCGACTTTGTTTTATACTATGTAGTGAAGTATTACCTTTGTTACTCGACGTTTCAGCCATGTTGCAATGGTCTTAGTTGACCCGTGACTTCCCCGTTAGGTAAGTTGAGACTTCAATGTTCAAATTATATACTGAAAGACCTAAACATACATACATACGCATCACGCCTGATTTCCTGTAGAGGGGTGTATAGAGATCACGGATCCCCATTTGTCCCGATCCTGACAAACATCTTGTGCTTCAATAACACTCATAAACACTCGGCAATTATAGGTATTTCTAACCTCACCCTTTATCAATATAGTGTCTATCTGACTGTCATATACCTTATTGGGCCGGCCCCTACGTAACCGCCCTTCCACTTTACTACTTATAGCGGATTAACATAGAAAAACAACCTATGCCTACCATATATACGAGTACGAGTACATTTTTGCAACTGTACAACCCAGTCGGGGTAGTCACAAGTTAAGTGTCCACCAACAACTTTCTTTATGAAACTTTTTTGCAATGGTGTTTGATCACTCGAAGTCCACTTTTTATCTGATAATCAAATATCCAACGGGAAAGTAAACCATGCCATATACATATAATGACTATTGCCTATATCTGTTAATATGCCCTTGAAGGATTAATATTCCTTACAGCCCCTAAACTTTATCTTCCAACTATATTCAAAACAAAACAACATTAGCACTAAATTCAAACCATACCATACGAAAAAGGGCAGTATTTTGTTACAAATTTATAGCAACACTGAATCCTGCGAATGTGGCCAGAATAAATTATTTCTTCTTTTAATGGGAGCTGGCAACACTAATTGCGCCTTCCTTGCAAATGGCAACACTGTGTATGAATGATAATGACATTGAAATAGTGGTTTTAGTTACTATGTAAATAGACAGAAAAGTTCACGACTATTTATTTACCTTTGTGGGGTTAGTCAGAGGTTCAGGTTTCCTTCTAGTATCTAGTACATATTTAGTACTCAATGTGACAGGTGGTAAGCCATGTCGCCATTTATAAGCACTATTACCTGTTCAAGGAAAAGGTAGGTTTCCTCAGGATGTTTTCCCTCACCGTAGTATGTAAATAGATAAATTTTTATTTAACTTAGCTACAGTAAAATTAAATAACGAATAACTGTTAAAAGCGCCGGCCTCTACGTAACCGCCGTCCTCATCAACATATATTCCTTTTGTCAATCTTCTCACTGTCTACCCTACATGGAATTAGGTGTGATGTCTACATGTGTATGTATTATAATTCTGCCATAACATTAACAATAGTTCTACAACAGAAACTCAGCCGCGTTCCCATTGAACATTTATCTTAACTTTCATATTTGCGGGCGAAACACGTTATGCGGCGAATAAAAGAAGCAGAAATGCAAATTTATTCGCCGCTAGGTGCACCTAAATGGTGGGGGCGCCACCTGCGATTCGCTAATGAAGCCACACGTATCGTTATTTAGGTACTGTGCTTGCTGTAAAAAGAAAGGTAGACTAGACTAGATAGAATGGAGAATCTGTCTTTCTTTCTTGTTGGAAGGTAAAGAATAAGGGGTTAAATACACATATATACATATCAGGCATAATTCCCTGTAGAAAGGTAGGCAGAGATCACAGATTCCCATCTGTCCTGATCCTGACATACTTTGCTTCATTGATACACCTCACGCACACACTCGGTGGTTATAGGTACTTCTAACGATGTATAAATTATAGTAGATAGCCAAAAATAATTATAATAAATGTTATGTATGTAAATGTGTTATTATTTCTTGAGAATTAACTCATTATTCATTACAATGAGGGATTCGGGGTTAAAGGAAGGTTTAATTGATAGACTAATAATACAAAAAACAAGAAACTCGTCAGAGCTTCAGGTTTCCCTTTTCACATTCGCGGAGGTAGTAATACTATAGTCAGCTGGAACCCACGTGTTGACCAGATAGTCAGTACTCAATGTGACAGGTGGTCAGCCATGTCGCCATTTACAAACACTAACTATTACCAGTTTGACGAACAGGTAGGTTTCCTCACGATGTTGTAACTCACCGTATAATTCGATGCATTTCGTAAATGTGTTTTTTTTATTACGAAAATGTACATAGAAATTCATTAAACTTCATTTCCATTGGTACATGCTCAAACGGGATTTGAAACCTGTACCCACTGATACAGCGCCAAGCCCCAAAACATTGAGCTACGTCGAATTACTGATCTACGTTGAATTACTGATCTACGTCGAATTGTATGTATCTGTCTTTCTTTCTTGTTGGAAGGTAAAGAAAGAGATTAAATACCACAAACTAAATACAAAGAGGACCCGGCATAAGGAGCGGTCCCCGTTACGCGGTGCAAGTCCAAATGGCGTGTTTTAGTTGGTGCGGAGTCTAAAAATGTGTAGTAGAAAGAATATACCTAATTGGATTGGCCGATGCCGTGTTTTGATTGGTTGTAATATCTCCCCTCCATCCCGCGTACCTCGTTTCACCCCGCGTGGTGCCACGCTAGTTTCCATACAAACATTGCGTAAGGGCCACTCCTCTTATTAATTACTCCATGTTAAATACACATATGTCTTGCTATTGGAAGGTCAAAAAGGTGTAAAATACTCATATATACATAAATACATATATGGCATGATTCCCTGTAGAGGGACAGAGATCACAGATCCCTATCTGTCCCGATCCTGACAAACTTTGCATCATGATTAATAACTAACGGGACTTCGCCTGCGCTTCGCGTAATATTTTTATATAATAAAATTACCTTTATTAATCCGACGTTTCGGCTACGTTGCAGCAGCCATGGTCGGGTTAGGTTAACGTCAGGTTAATAAAGATAACTTTATTATATAAAAACTTACGCGATAAGTCCCGTTAGTTATTAATCATGAGTATAAATCCCGATACTCTTAAAACTATAATTGCAATATGCAGTTAATAAACTATTTATCTTTCTTTCTTTCTTTCTATATAGCTTTGTAGAATCGGTCTATCCTTTCTAGGATATTAGATGCACATACATATATACAGCTTCTTTGTCAGAACCTCACAAAGGGAACAATTCTAATTAAAAATGTGCGGGATCAACAATCACGTTGTTCAACCGGCACAAGAATTCTTGGAACTAGCTTAGTCGGAGCTTTTAAATACATTATGAAGAATTCCTTGTATTTGCTAACTAGCTGCCGTTCTTCAGCATGGTTTTAAGGACTAAGGGACTAGGGGTGAATGGAATCTATTCGGTGATAGGCTAGCAATTTGTCAAAAATGTTCCATGTGACATCAAAAACCCCAATATATTATGTATGTACATCCTACTAAGTAAAAAAGAAGACTTTTTCATGTCTTCAACGTTCTGTCCACACCGAAAGGGATAAAAGGACGGGAATGTATATGTATTTTTATGATAAGCGCCATATTAATAAAATTCCGGAATAGAGGTTAAGAAAAATTTTAAGCATAAGCTTTACAACTTGTGTATACTGGTCCTTTTTTATTGTTATTGCAACATGTCACCAATGCAATGTTCTATGACATCGCAACCTCACTATTCATCCTAATAAGAAAGAAACAACGAACTTATATTGCATAATGGCTATCTGGGACGTAAAAAAATGTAAACTAGTTGCTGTTCTTCCCAGTATGTCGTAAAAGCGACTAAGGAACTAGAGTTAAAAGTAATCTTTCAGGCAATGGACTAGCAAACTAAAATATACGGTGACTAGTACCCTTAACTCAAGTTTTCAATGAATTTACTAAGGGCCTAGTTCAATTCATGTCATATTATTATTAATGTAAGTAAAGGTGATAATGTATTTTCTTCTTAAGACATGTTATGCGGATGAATGATAGTAGATTGTCAAAAGGAATATATGTAAGTGAAGTGGAAGGGCGGTTACGAAGGGGCCGGCCAAATAAGATATTCGACAGTATGATAGACGCCATATTGAAAAAGGGTGACGTTATAAGTACCTATAACGGCCGAAGGTGTATGAAAAGCTGTGTAAAAGTGCATGATGCGAAAGTGGTCTGTCAGGATCGGGACAGATGGGGATTCGTGATCTCTGCCTACAGGGAATCAGGCGTGATGTGTTTGTCTGTATACAGTACATTAGGTTTCATAGCAATGTTAAATCCCCTTTTCACGAAATAGTCAGTAACTATATCCGTGGTCTCTGCCTACAAGGAATCAAGCGTGATGTGTATGTATATACGACTTCTTAAGACCTGAATTTTCTCATATCATCTCACCTTTTCACCTAACAGCGTCCTTGTTATCCCGCCCAGACGCTGTGAATTAAGTCATTCTGCATTCCTTGAATCCTCTCTCTGTAAGGCTTAATTACGCAGGGGAATGTGAATTTCGGAACCCATTGACTCATCAAAACGGGCTTCTAAGAATTCGGAGGAAAGGTGTCAGTGTAATTGTTTGGCTTTTTTTGTAGAGCGTCTATCATTTGTTATACATTTTAATGATAGAATCTTTGCAATTAATTAAGAAAAAATTTACAAACTTAATTTAATTAAACTATAAATTAAATAAATTTAAAACTAAATCTAAAAATTTGTCACTGGCGGTGGAAGTTTGGTAATAGGAAGTTTATTCAATTTTGTTCTACAGGCTTTGGCATGTACCAATGAATAAAATTTCATTTACTTACATAATTTACAGTCGCTAACGGCGAGGAAAACATCGTGAGGAAACCTGCCTATCCCTTGAGCTAGGTAATAGCTAGTGCCTATATATAGCGATACGGTTCACTACCTATCACGTTGGGTGCTGTCTATCTAGTGAAACGCGGGCTTCGAGTGACACAAACCTAACATACTTTCGTAATTTCAGTGATAGGCACTTAAGCCTCTGACTACTCCGCCACAGTAAAAAGGAATTATCTATAGACAAGTCGTGAAGCGTATATACATATGTTCTATAGTTTTGACTTCATACATTCACGTCTTTAGAAACTATAATATCTCCTAAGTCACTTTTTAGTATGAAAATTAGGGTTGGCCTGTCATAATGGAACATTAGTGACAATTTGCTAGCCCATCGTCCGATAGATTCCATATACCCCTAGTCCCTTAGTCACCTTCTACGAAATGCCGGGAATGCAGCTAGTTAGCATTTTTTTACGTCTTAGACTAACATGGAACTATTAAGTGAGTGATATTTTAATGAGTTGATAGTTTTGTTGATAGATATTCAAACGAGAGTCGAATTATTACATACGACCTCCGAAGCGCTATCGGTTAGACACCTGAACGCTAATTCGTGAGGTCCCGGGTTCGATTCCCGGTAGAGGCAAAGTTAAGAATTACGCTTTTCTACTGCTTTCCAGTCTGGTCGTGGAGTATATATGCTATATATGTATTTATCTATATATAATATGTATACATTTCTTAAATATACGTTGACTAGTAACCTTAACACAAGTCTTAAATGTACTTACCGAGGGGCTAGTTCAATTGGTGTAATAATGTCCAAATATCATTATTTATTTACTTATTTTATTTTATTATGTACGAGTATGTTATAATTTCTAAGCAACACAACTTATAATGCTATTATCATAATGCCCAACAACGTAAGCACTTTTGAAAGTTGAGTTCTTAAGGTACTTATTTCTAATTGCTCAATTATTATAGTAAGAGGTATTGAATTCATAATCTTCTTAAGACGGGTGTACGCTGTGCAGAATAGAAGAGCAACTATTAGAAGGTTAATTAGTGTGATTATAGTTTTAAGAGATTCGCGATTTATACTTATGATTAATAACTAACGGGACTTATCGCGTATGTTTTTATATAATAAAGTTACCTTTATTAACCCGACGTTGCGGCTACGTTGCAGTAGCCATGGTCACGGGCAGACTGACGATGCATTTTTCTTCGCCTCCACCATATAATTAAGGTAACTTTATTATATAAAAACATAGGCGATAAGTCCCGTTAGTTATTAATCATTAATTAGTGTGAGTGAAGCAAGGGAGATTATCAGCATCGTTCCAGGTGGAGATCGATAGCTACAGCCTATCCCGTTGGTGAAGTAGACTTGTGGACATGTATTTATGTAATATACTTTTGAAGATTTTAATCCCCATTTTTTATTACGTTGGTGTGTTTACCAGGTTCACAGATGTAATAAAGATGTGTGATCTTACTTACTTATCTGTAAACTGGATGACACCTACTTAAACATACACATCACGACTTCCTCCCTATAAAGGAGTAGACAGAGATCACGGATCCTCATTTCTCCCGCTTGGCAAACCAATTTCACTTCATTGCCGACCATACACCTCCTCATACACACTCGGCAGTTACAGGCACTTTTATCCTCACCTTTTTCACACAACCTACATTACTAAACATAAAAAGCCTTCGCAAATCTATTTTTAAGCCCAACCTAATCCATCAGTCGACAAAACATGTAATTACTCCACAGATATTCCGCTCGAAGCTTCACAGAACATTTTCCAATTGGTTTGAAATTCTACCGATCATGAGTGATTAGCTTTAGGTTATAACTAGAGAACTTTAAAGTACTTATTTCAAATATTATCCCTTGTTGGGACGTTAAAATAATGCTAACTAGCTGCCGTTCTTCCTGGTATGTCGATATAAATATTGGGGTTGTGATGTCATATGGAACATTGGTGACAGGTTGCTAGCCTTACGGCCAATATAGGTCCGTAGCCTTATCAACTCTGTACGTCATGTTGCGATGAAAGGTTAAATTCTTGCCTATTCTATAAAATACATAACTCATCACGTGGGTTCGACCATCTGATGCAATGTGGGTTCCATAGGGAGATAAATCACTTACTCCCCAACAGAGAGTAGACACGCGAAACTCTGGCTACCCCACCGGATGTTCCCCATGCTACTCTGGGATGTAAAAAGAATGCAAACTAGCTGCCGTTCTTCCCGGCATGTCGTAGGAGGCGACAAAGGGACCAGGGTAAATGGAATCAATTAACCGATGGGCTAGCCTATTAAGATTGTTCCATAAAGTCAAAAAACAAAAGATTTTTATTCAATATAAGCACAGTAGTACATTCATTGAACGTCGAAATATATTGAGTGGCTCTGGTTGTCTTACAACTATGACTCTACCGTTGGTTCGGAAGCCCTAGCTTGGAGAAGAACCAACAAGAAACTGCAGCCTCAGGGATTTTTTGCCCAGTGCCACATTACGAAACTAAATACGTTTTTGTTTCAATACTAAGGTTTTTTTCTTTTCGCACCATGGAGTAATTAATAAGAGGAGTGGGCCTTACGCAAAATATTTGTATGGAAACTAGCGTGGCATTACGCGGGGTGAAACGAGGTAGGTGTGATGGAGGGGGGAAATTACAACCAATCAAAACACGGCATCGGCCAATCAAATTAGGTATCTTCTTTCTACTACACATTTTTAGACTCCGCACCAATTAAAACACGCCATTTGGACTCCGCACCGCGTAACGGGGACCGCTCCTTACGCCGGGTCCTCTTTATATTTGGTTCGTGTTTTGCACATATGTGATCACAACCCAAGTACGTTTGTATGTTACACACGTCAAAACAGTATGTTACTCCATACATTAATCCAAAACACACAGGAGTATTGCAAATACGTATTAACAAAGTTCTATGAGCTTATTATGCGAGTCAGTGGCAGGAATATACAGTTCACATTAGGTTAGTTTTTGATTTATGGCATAATTAGTTAATCGCTTGTGAGGGGGTATACAAAAGTACTTACATAAGGTAATTCAATTTGCCTTTAAATGAATTACTATTGAATTGAATTGAATTTGAATTGTTAAAATTTTTGAATGAGGGCTTGTATGTAACTAAAAAATAGGACGATAGAAATAAAAATAATACACACTCGTATATACTCATCACGCCATTTTCCCTGTAGAGGGGTAGGCAGAGATGACGGATCCCCATCTGTCCAGATCCCGGCAAACCACTATCGCTTCATTGACATGTAAGCAATTTATTTAAGCATCCTCGTAATTAAACATTTAGGTAAAACCTCGTGAGGAAACCCTGTTCCCGAACACGTAATAGTTAGTGCTTGTAAATGGCGACATGGCTTGTCACCTGTCATATTGAGTACTCTCATAACACTGGGTTCGAGGTGGCTATAGAATTACTACGTCCGCAATTGCAGAGATGGGTCCCTGAACCTCTGACAAGGGCATGGGTTAATGGTCGTGAACGCGTTTTTAATAAGTCTATATTTTATAAACAAAAAATTTTACAAATAAATTATCATCTAGCCTAAATTATATTCTACTTAACCTAAATAAAACTATGAACCCAAACCTTAACTGAAAATAAACAAAAACAAACGCATTCACGACCATTAACCCTTGCGGGGTAGTCAGAGGTTCAGGTGTTGTTATAGATTAAAATAATAAGTAAGTTTTGCTCGCGTAAGCCTCCTCATACCGCGTCGTTTTAAGTGCTGACTTTGCAGCCAACGTTTCATTATTAGTATCATGCGTTCATATCGGAGTTCTCTTCCAACCATCAAATGGTTAAGACGGTTCGCTAACAATACCTTGTATTCGGCTTAGGGAAAATAAAAAGTGTTTTTTTAAAAAGGCATTTTATTTCGTCCGCACAACATTGGTGGCAGCGGTGGGATACCGTTCTTGAGGCATATCGTATATATGCCCACCGGTATTCCGAACAAAGCGCGAACGAAATTCGGTGTGCTTGTAAGCCGTGAGGACCCGTACCTCACGCCAGTACCGAGTACTTCCCGAGGAAGCTCGTCAGTCGTGACACAGGCCGTGTCACGCCAGCCCTCGACCAGCCGAGCGTAGCAGCCGTCGCAGACGTCGTTGCAGAGAAAGACCTGCAACCCCGAGAACCGACGTCGTCCTCTGCTGTCCAGCAGAAACCCGGTAACAACATCAGGACTAAAGTGATGCAGTTTCTACTGTAAGTGAATCTTTTCTTATTTTGTGGGAGAGCGAAGCACCTAACCATCTTTAAAGAGGATTTTCTACTGAGATTTTATATTTTATCGTTACTTTTTAGTTTTTTTTAGTTTTTGTGACTAGCTTTGATTTATACTATTTTTTAAAATGGCTCCTAAAAAGGACATAAAGAATGATGAGTTCACAGACGCAGAGGAAGTCGAGACAAAAAAGTTGTCTCTCAATCTCCTTACTAAATTTATAAAACCCTATAATGGGGATAGGGCGTCTCTTCCCGCGTTTCTCACAAATTGTGAGAACGCCATTGAACTGGCAGAAGATAGCCAGTTGAGCTTCTTATGCAAATACATAATTTCACAATTAGAGGGAAAAGCTCAGTTAGCTTGCTCCCTACGGAGATTCGACAAATGGTCGGATCTAAAGAATTTTCTTAAAACAAATTTCGGGGAGAAAAAGCACTCCACCCACTTACTTCTAGAACTTCAGAACTGTAAACAGTTCTCGACCGAAGAGGTCATTCAATTCTCATTACGGATAGAGGCTTGCCTAACAAGACTCCTATCTGACATTCAATTTTCGGGATGTTCGGAGGCCGAGAAGCCTGGCAGAATAGCTGCCATGGAGGATCTGGCACTCAACACCTTCCTCCTAGGGTTAAACCCTAATTTTTCTCATATAGTCCGATGTAGAAACCCCAATACGTTGAGTGAGGCTATCACTCACGCTATTGAAGAGGAAAAGCTCTTCAACCTCACGAAGGTATCGAGGCCTTCAAAAGTATGCAACCGTTGCGAAAGGCAAGGGCATACATCCAATGAATGCTTTAAGCATAAATCCAAATTTTACCCAATTAATTTTCAATCCAATTACAGGGCTAATAATTCTAGGCCTAATAACTATTCTTACAATAAACCTAATTCTTACAACAATAATTCTAATGCTAATTCCAAATTTTGTAAGTATTGTAAGAATCCGGGGCATACGATACAAGAATGCCGAAAGTTGGAGTTTAAGAATAAGTCTAATCCCCAACAAGCACAGCGAGCACCTTATCAGGTGAAACCTGAGCCTCGCGTGTCTGCACCCGTACAACACGTTGTATGCAAGTCCGCCACAGAGCAGACTTTAAATTAGATGACGCTCCTGTTGTGTGTCGCCCAGGGGCGTATACAGAACCTAAGGACACACTTAAAGATGATCCTAATTTTTCTAATTTCTCTGATTTTTCTAAGTTCTCTGATTTTTCTAAGTTCTCTGATTTTTCTAAGTTCTCTGATTTTTCTAATTTTTCATCTCAACCAAAGTTGTTGAGTTCGTCCCAGTCACAAGACTTGAGACAACCCTCTGAGTTCACTGAGTTTATTACATCTCAACCCCAGCAGTTGAGTTTCGATTCTAAATTGAATCAATTTTCTAAGTTTAACACTTATAATGACGTCAAGTCTAAACCTGTTAAGGAGTCTGTGGTTTGTACAGATGCTCCGAAGGTCATTCATTCTGTTCCTATTTTTGAAACGAAAAGTTTGTTACGTATTTCTTTACCACATTTATATATTAATGCACCGCGACATTGTTCCGCACCTTTGTGCTTTTTAATTGACACGGGCGCTTCCGTAAGCGTCATGAAAATTACATGTTTCGATACTTTACCGAAACTTTCTAAGGAGATAATTAAATTGAAAGGTATCAATGACTCTGAATCCTTTTGCGAGACTCTTGGCTCGTTTAATTTAAATTTTTGCATACAGAATAGTAATTATTCTTTTAAATTTCACGTCATAAACGATGATATTAACCTTAATTATGATGGCATGATAGGGTCAGATTTTATGAGATTTTTCAATTGCACACTTGATTTTAATTCAAGTGAACTGTATTTACATGATCATATTTTTAAAATAAAGTACACGCAACCTACATACATTATTCCCGCACGTTCAGAAGCCGTGATAGAATGTAACTTAACTAATGCTGACAAAGATTTACAAAGGCTATTTCCACGAAACGAAGGGCTGATACTCGATCACAGGATTTGTGATGGTGTTTACGTATCAAATTGCATCGCCACTATTAAACAAAACAAGCGTGTGAACGTCTCAATTTTGAACACCACTGAAACACCAGTAAAGGTAGATAATTATTCCGTGTACTTAAGTCCTATTGATTACGATAATTTTTCATTTCCGATAAATAATACTTACATTTATTCCAACCTTTCTCGTAGAGAGAAAGTTTTAAAACTCGTTCGTCATGAGCATCTTAATCCAGAAGAGAAGAAGGCTCTTTTGGATTGCTGCGCAGATTACGCTGACATATTTCATCTCGAAGGCGAACCATTAACACACACTCATGCATTGAAACATAACATTAACACGGGAGACGCGGCTCCCATCCACGTCAAATCATATAGATTTCCGGAATGCCACAAGGAGGAAGTTGATAAACAAATCAACTCCATGTTAGAACAAGGCATTATTCAAAATTCAATCTCCCCATGGTCCGCCCCTGTGTGGATCGTTCCTAAGAAGGCAGATGCCTCTGGGAAAAAGAAATGGCGTATAGTCATTGACTATCGCAAACTCAATGACGTAACAGTGGCCGAAATCTTCCCAATTCCATTGATTAGTGATATTTTGGATCAATTAGGCAAAGCTAAATATTTTTCCACACTTGACCTTGCTTCCGGTTTTCACCAAGTATTAGTCGATCCTTCAGATATTCAGAAAACCGCTTTTACAATTGTTAATACTAATGCTTCAACAGGGCACTACGAATTTACACGAATGCCTTTCGGACTTAGGAATAGTCCGCACACATTCCAACGTCTTATGACGATGGTTCTTACGGGATTACAAGGATTACATTGCTATGTTTATTTAGATGACTGTATAGTCTATTCATATGACCTCCCTAGTCATATGGAAAAATTACGTTTAATTTTTGATCGTTTTCGTAAATTTAACCTTAAGTTACAACCCGATAAGTGCGAGTTTTTACGTCGTGAAGTTTCTTATTTAGGACATGTCATAACCGACCAAGGGGTCCAACCAAACCCAGATAAGGTGAAGACTATTACCAATTTTCCGATTCCACGTAATGTTAAAGATATAAAGTCATTTTTAGGACTAGTTGGTTATTATCGTAGATTTATTCCAAATTTCTCCCAAATTACGAAACCTCTTACTAGTTTATTAAAGAAAAACATTACTTTCGTTTGGAATCCTGAACAGGACCAAGCATTTAATTTATTAAAGGAAAAACTAACTACTGCACCTTTATTACAGTATCCTAATTTTGAACAACCTTTTATTTTAACTACGGATGCTTCTAATTACGCCATAGGCGCTATCTTATCTCAAGGCGATATCGGCAAAGATAAGCCCATCGCTTACGCATCCCGAACCTTAAACAAGGCGGAATGCAATTATTCCACTACGGAACGCGAAATGTTAGCTATTATTTTTGGCGTTAAATCCTTCAGACCATATCTTTATGGTCGAAAGTTCACCATAGTTACTGATCATCAACCCTTAAGGTATATTTTTAATGTTAAAGATCCAAGTTCACGCCTTATTCGATGGCGTTTGAAGCTCGAAGAATACGAGTACGACATTGTTTATAAACAAGGCAGACTGAATTCAAATGCTGACGCATTATCTAGATATCCTATTCACGTTACGACACGTTCGAATCGTAATCAGGACACGAGTCCTTACTCTGAATCTTATGAAACATATTTCAAATATCAATTTACTAACACTTTAACTACACTTAATACACAAATTGAGGAACATTCACAGAGTATTCATACTACTAAATTCGATTTCATTGCTATACCTACTTCTCTAGATTTTGACGAGAGTATGCCAAATGTTAACCAAATTTTATCCAATTTATCTAACTCTGAATCTTTACTTAATAATGAACGTGAACCTTTTACTATTCTACCTTATGTAGATGGTAATAAAACTTATTTCTTTTTATTTACAAAGACTCATCATTTCGAGGAGAGTAATTATAAAACTATTTTTAATTTACTAATGAATTTACGAGATCTTATTTTAACAAATAACCCCTCTCTTACTGATCTCGCTATCACTGACTTTATAGAACCTTTTTCTAAGTTCGTTTACACTAAAGTACATAATATGATACGTTACATATTTCATAACACTAAAGTTAAGATACATATATACAAAAACAGTTTAAGATATCCTACTCCTGCGGAAGTACCGCAGATATTAAAGGACAATCATGATTCTCCAATTGCCGGACACCCAGGTGTCAAACGTATGTTAAATAGAATTAAAGAATCTTTTTATTGGAAATCTATGTCAACCGACATAGAAAATTATGTTAAAAACTGTAAGCTCTGTCAGGTCAATAAACCTTACAGACACAAGAATAAATCACCTATGATTATTACTACTACGAGCACAAAACCCTTTGAACGACTAGCACTTGATGTAGTCGGACCTTTACCGAATTCCGGTAATCAACAGTTTAAGTATATGCTTACAATGCAAGATGACCTAACTAAATTTACATGCGCTTATCCCATGGTATGTGCAACAAGCGAAGAAATTGCTTCTAATTTAATACATTTCATGTCTCTTTTCGGTTTCCCAAAGACAATTTTGACAGACTTAGGTACATGTTTTACATCAGAATTATTTCAACATGTGACCAAAATTTGTAAGATTAAGAATCTTTTTACTACTCCGTATCATCCACAAACAAATGGCGCGTTAGAACGTAGTCATTCCACTCTAAAAGAGTATCTAAAATCTTATGTTAATGAGAATCAAAATGATTGGCATAAATTCTTATTTACAGCTATATTAGCTTATAACACTACTCCACACAGCACTACTCAGTTCACACCTTATGAACTCTTATACGGTTATAAACCATCTATACCATCTTCATTATACGATTCTGGTTCAGATAACACTTATCCAGAATATATTAAGTATTTACAGTATCGCATGAAGTATTGTCGCGATAAGGCAATACAAAATATTAATAATAGTAAGGAAAATTCCAAAGCCCATTATGATAGATCCACACGTCGGATCGAATATAAATCGGGACAATTAGTTTACTTGAAATGTCATCATAAACAAGGTAAATCCCTTGCGCCTGTTTGGAAAGGCCCTTATAAGATTATTAAAGTTTTTAACAATAACCATAACGTTATTTTAGCTATTGGACGTAAACACGTGAAATATCATTTTGACCAAATTAAACCTGCCAATTGTTCTCCGCATTAATTCTAAAATATTTTAATTAAGTTGATATATACTATGTACAAACGATAAGTACAAACTATCTTCTATTCTCTATTCACTATTTCTAACCTCTTGGACACTACTCTGAATTCTATTCTCTTTTCTAAGTCAAATATTCTACACCCTTCTATCATAAGTCCTTCTAGTTTATATTTAGAACTATCTAAGCATAGTAATTTACTGAATAGTCGTCTCGATTTCCCTGTCATTTTGAATATCGATAATATACATAACTTAATGGATATCTCAAAGCTGGTCTCCTATTTTTATAATAAGAAAATTGTATTTGTTTTACAAATTCCATTAGTTTATTCAGAATTATATACTGTGTATAAGAATATACCTTTACCAATTCCTCATAATCAAAATAAATCAAATACCTTTTCTTTGGTTCAACCTTCTAAATCTTATATAGCATTAACAGACGATAGACTGCAATACGCATTATTAGATAATTTACAAGATTGTCAAAAGATTTATAGTAATTATTCTATTTGTCCTCAATTAAATTCTTATTCTACTATTAACAACCCTTGTTGTGAAAGTAAACTTATTTGTGATGTAATATTGTCTATGCCAAAAGAATGTAACACTAAATTACTATTTGGAAATATTGATATTTGGCAGAAACTGCTTAATAACAGATGGATTTTTGTTCAATCTTCTCCTACTAAATTAACAGTGAAATGTGATAACAACATTATAACAGATTACTCTATACATGCCACAGGCATTTTAACCCTAAATGAAAATTGTATTGGTTATGCAAAAACCACACAGATAATTCCAAGCTCTACTAAAAATTTATTAATGTCTAGTAACTTTGAAACTGGTTTTGATATAATTGAAGATGATTGTTGTCGAAAAGAAAAATTTAATCATACTATTCCATATTTAGCTCCTATAACGTTATCGAACATCGATTTAGAATCTTTACAATTCGCAAAATATGATTTACACAATTTGGAAAAAGAAATAAATAATGCTGAAAGTAATTCGCATTTTATAAGATACGGAACTTATTATTCTTATACAACATATACTATTGTAATACTTATTTTGGCATATATTGCTTTCAAACTATATAAGTACTATAAAAGATGTGATTCTTCTAATTGCTGTATTGCGATATACAACCAGTGTTATAATAAAAAGCTTTCCAGGGAAAAGCATAAGGTCTCTATTGAATTACATGAGATAACAGACGATTCTGATTCGACTTCCAGTAAGGTAGATTTTAGAAATTTAAGTAATCATTAATGTTGATGTTTGTTTACGCATTTTTATGATGCTGAAGTTTTTGTTAAATTTCAATGTTTTATTTTAGATTAATCACTAATATTTGTAAAACCGTTTTAACTATTTGAGATTTTCTAATTTTGAATTTTAACTTCTATTTTTGTTTTGATTTCGCTTCACCCTCTTAAAGGGATAAAGCTCAATTTTATAGGGGGGGCTGTTATAGATTAAAATAATAAGTAAGTTTTGCTCGCGTAAGCCTCCTCATACCGCGTCGTTTTAAGTGCTGACTTTGCAGCCAACGTTTCATTATTAGTATCATGCGTTCATATCGGAGTTCTCTTCCAACCATCAAATGGTTAAGACGGTTCGCTAACAATACCTTGTATTCGGCTTAGGGAAAATAAAAAGTGTTTTTTTAAAAAGGCATTTTATTTCGTCCGCACAACAGTGTCCATCTCCGCAATTGCTAAGGTAGTAATTCTATGGCCACCTCGAACCCATGTGTTAGCCAGATAGTCAGTATTCAATGTGACAGGTGGTCAGCCATGTCGCCATTTACAAGCACTAGCTTATTAACTGTAAATATTATTATTCATAATTCTACATTTCTAATGTGAACTGCGCCGCTGAAACGCAGAATCGCTATATGAGAACAGCAGTCCGTAGTCAATATTTGACTTAATACCGGTCCGCATGATCCCGGTATTTAGGTTTTACTGAAGCCTGTTTACTGGTAAATACTGGACCGGTTTAATTGGATTTGGACGAGTTGATTGAAAGTTTCATGAGTCATTTTCATATACATATGTATTATGTATTACTATATGGTGTTTGTATATGAATGAGATTAGATATATATATATATATATATATATATATATATATATATATATATACATATGTATTAAACATATGTATGTATGCTGTATAAAGGTACATTATAATTTGATAGTAAAACCTTACCGGGTTGGAACCTCACGACTTTAAAACTCAGTGATGTAGGCATTGGTTGAAATCTTCTTTAAAGAAATACATATTTGTCCCTCAGTCTCTTTTAAGGTGGACAGAACCTTGCAGATATCATATCTCCTTGTCCACTTTTAGCAAAACTATCAAAGCCAATCGCATAACACAGAAAATTGCTAACAGGTTGCTAGCGCATCGCAAAATATACATTTCATTGTCTTTTACTCCCTTAGTCGTTTTCTACGACATGCCAGTTAGAAAGGCAGCTAGTTAGCATTCTTCTTACGTCCCAGACTAGCACAACACCCCTGATCACCCAACGTAATCATTCAAGCTGTTCTAATTTTGAAAGTAACATTCTTTTTCAGGTTATTTGATGGATTTTCTTTGTAAAGGCGAAATTTGGCCAATCTTGTATTATCACGTGAAACATGTTTCAGGCTAATTTGCCCGTAACGATTTCCTTCAAGGAGCGAAATTTCATTATATACAAACGAAAAACTCCTACACATAGCATGTTAAGCGTAACAGCCAACCAGTTTAACAAGACCCCTCATTTGTATTGTAATCCTAAGTGAAAAGAGACCAAGTTAAACTGGACAAAGATTGCCTTTTTGTTCTAACATAAACGTAACAAGGGTATCAAGCAATCAAAGTGAAATTATTTTATTTTGATTTCGTATAGATGGCGTGGTATGAGGATTAAAGAAAGAAAGATTAAATATTTGACTGCGTTTATCAGTAGGGATGTGTATGTATGAACATGATTATGTATGGTTGGAATATGGATAATAAACTCGACGTAGCTCAGTTGTTTGGACTTGACTCTCTAATAGTGGGTACAGCGTTCAAATCCCGCCTGAGCATGTTGCAATAGAAATACACCGAATAGTACTGTGAGGGAAAACATCGTAACGAAATCTACCTGTTGCTCGAACAGGTAATAATAAATTATGCTTGAAAATGAAAACTTGGCTTACCACCTGTCACATTGAGTAATGATTAACGTGCATTTCTCTTATGTATTTTTATTACGAAAATGTACATAGAATTTTGAGCACCCAGCACACTAGCAGCGTTGCCCGGCTGTACAGCCAACGACAACCTCTGGGCTAAATACTCCCTGGAACGTCTATCAAGATCGCGTTCTACGTATAATGTAGATGAATATATTTTTCTATACGTGAAGGCGCCTTAACACCCGACACACCCATACCTACCCTTACATCCTGATTGTGAATTCGTTAAGCAAATAATATCGCTTCCCCTTTTTATTTGTTAACCTAAATCCAATCTGCAAGTTCCAACAATCTTCCCCTGCAAACAACTTGCCAGGGAAAACAATAACTCCCTTATGATATGTTTGAGAATCGCTTCTACTGTTTTGAAAATCCTAATAATTTCTTTCATGTGTTAGGGTACACTCAATTGAAACCTTACTTATGTAACAAAAAAAATGTGTGGGTTCATGAATCCATAGTAAAATTGAAACTTTATTGTACCTTAGACGTTTAAGTAATATTTCGGTGTAACTCTGTGTCAGTGGGTACAAGGTTGAAATTTCGCTTGAGCACGTACCAATGGAAATGAAGTTTGATGAATTTCTATGTACATTTCCGTAATAAAAATACATTTGCTAAATGCACTGAATACTACGGTGAAGAAAACATTAGTTATTATTATTACATTACATAAGGAAACCTTGTTCCCCGAGTGGGTAATAGTCAGATCTTGTAAATGGCGACACGCCTGACTGACTATCTGGTCAACACGTGGGTTCGAGGTGGTCATAGATTTACTACCTTCACAATTGCGGAGATACCCCTCAAGGGTTAAGGTGGCGAACGGTTGTTTGTATATCTATGTGAAGCTCGAGTAAATCAGAATGACGATTGGTAGTCACTGTTTATTGTGTTTGGATGTAGAAACGGATATGTATGTATGTGTATTTTACTGATTTCAGTAAATAGTGTATGTTTATCCTAACTTTTGACATTTTGTAAACATTATAGCATTTTAATAATACGTTGGTCATACATAATAATACACTCTCGATTCCATTTATTGAAATTTAAAAATAAAGACAAATATATACATTATAATAACGTCGTAGCAGAGCATATTAAAGCAGTATCAAAACATAAATAGGTGAAATATATTTAAAAGTATTCCCGTTCTTATGAAATGTGAAATTGAATATTTTAAAATGTTTTCCCTCATGTCGTTTTATCTCAATGATCGTAAAATCTTATGTCAAACATAAGCTTATGAACGTATAAATACTTCACGTATATTATGCCTGAATCACAGGTGTTCTGAATAGAATGCAATAATGATTTATGCAAAATATCATTATCATATCACCATATAAATACCGCCATTCTAAAGTCATATTTGACACTTGCTGTCATTAATCGTAAATTTGACACTTTTGTTAATACACTACCACAAGTGTCAACCAAAATATAATCTTTGATGTGCATTCTTACACATTTTTGGTGAACATATAAGTAATTTTGATAAATTTTCATTATTTCTAAAAAAATATTACCATGAATGCGTTATGTTATGTGGATCAATGATAGCTTATTGACAAAAGGAATAAATATGAGTGAAGTGGAAGGGTGGTTACGTAGGGGCTGGTCTAATTAGACATATAACAGTCAGCTAGACACTATATTAAAAAAAGGTGACGTTAGGTGTACCTATAACCGCTGAGAGTGTACGAGAAGATGTATGAATGTTAATGAAGCGACAGTCGTCAGGATCGAGACAAATGGGGATCCGCGATCTCTGCCTACCCCTCTACAGGCCTACCTACCCCTCTACAGGGAATCAGGCCTGATGTGTATGTATGTATATTACCAGTCATCATGATGTAAATTTTTTTATTTAAAAAAATATATAATCGCTCACAGCCCATGTTTACAAGCCCTTAACGAGGTCAAAAACTGTCATCAAGGGACGCTATGAGCCCTTAAGGTTGATGCCTCACATTTACATGTCAAGAAGGTGCGAATCGTAAGACGAAGTAATCTGCATACAAGATGCCCTTTCAGCTTATGAATGGTAAGGGCTTTTTAGATATTTAGGGAAGAAGTGAAGTGATACGTAGACGTATGTACAAAGTTGCTAGTCTTTATATCCCGTTCAGGTAAAAATAAACATACATACGATTCAGGACTTGTGTATACACACTCCCTTTTTTATTAGGGCGGGGTAGTCAGAGGCTTCGATGCCCATCTCTGAAATTTCGAAGGCAATTTAGGTATGGGTCGTTCGAAGCCCGCGTATCACTAGATAGACAGCACCCAACGTGATAGGTAGTGAACCTTATCGCCGTATATAGGCACTGACTATTACCTATCCTGAGGGATCGGCAGGTTTCCTCACGATGTTTTCCCTCACCGTTAGCGACTGTGAAAAACTAAACTGGAAAACATAATAATTCTACAATTACCTTAAGTATTATAGTAGAGTAAAATATAGATGTACCTACGAGTACATACACGACAACTTAGATCCTTTCGTACCTCATTAGGGCCATAGGGCCTTCAAAGCACGCTACCTGAGCCTATCCTGCGCGATGACTTCAATCTCAGCCCATGATAGCCAAGACCGAGAGTCTCCTTTATGACGGATCACCGCCAGGTCTGTTTTGAAAACCTTGGGAAACCATTTCAGTGCTACTTTGAGGGGATAGTCTTCTGGCTTCATACACATATAAAATAGCTCAGAGAAACTCATATATTTTTACCAGTTTTTGCCTATTTGATAAGCCGACTCTTATATAACTGCCCTTCAACCTCTTCACAAAAACTGTAATTACTAAACCATATATAGTATTAATTTTTAGCAAGATTGATGACACAGCTTACCACCTGTTACGTTATGTGCTGACTATCTTGTTTAAATGTAGATGCATGATAACCATAGAAACCAAAGGAATATATGTAGTTGAAGTGGAAGAGCAGTTACTTAGGGTAAGGCCAATAAGACATATATGTCGGACGGATTGACGACATATTGAAACAAGATGACGTTACAAATACCCATTATCACCGAATGTGTATGAGGATGTATATAGATGTCAATGAAGGATAGTAAATGTCAATGATCGTGACAAATAGAAATCCTTGATCGCCGTCTACCCGTCTGTAAAGAAGTGAGCATGATAATTTTTGTATTTAGGACTTTCACTTAGGACTTTCGGTACTTCAACCACTGACTACCCCGCAAGGTAATAGTCATAAATGCTAGAGTACATAGTCAGTACTAGTACCTGCTAAGGCATAATCTAGTGCTTGCATTGAGATTAACAATCCGCCTGTCTCATGGAAAACAGTGCATGACAGGGCGTAGAGTTGTTAAAGGTAGATATGGCAGTAAACAATATATATATATATATATATATATATATATATATATATATATATATATATATATATATATATAGATATATTCACATCTTTATGTCCCAAATCTCCCTTGCTTCACTCACACCCATTAACCTTCTCATACATGTTCTACTGTTCTTCACTAAGTACGCCAACCTTGAGAAGAGCAGTGAATATACAAGGTGGCGCATTCAAAACGGTCAGTATGGGGAAGTCTGAAACTATAAGAGATACGAAGATTTATTCTTAGGAACCATGTCACCGATTTTGATTAAATTAAAAACTGCATTCATACTTTCTTTGAAAAAACAACTGTAACCAAGACAGGAATCGAACCCGGTTTGTTTGAAAAAATAAACTTGCCATTTTCACTTTTTCTTTTTAAATATCGATTGTTTAGGTCTTAAGCTGTAAATATCTCTATGAAACATGATGTCCAAAATGAATAAAATGCATTGTTTTGGCATATTTTAATTTATCATAGTAGGTGTTCTAAGTGACCACCGTTGTTTTCAATACAATATTCAACACGTTTAGGTAACGGCCTTACTATTGAATTTTGCATTTTCATGTGGTGAATTTGCGTTAAATTTACCTCTATTGCTACTTTTAGGTCTTCAACAGTGTCATAGCTTGTTTTGTAAAATTTATTCTTAACGTAGCCCCACAAGAAATTTTCAAATATGGTTTAACACATCACTTTAAGTGGACTTTTCAATAGATTGTTAGTGTTTGAGTACTGTAGATAACAAAACTTTCTAAAAGGATTAATGCAATGCTAATGCCACATGATATGGTGTATGTAACAAGTAGAGAGGTACAAAACTACAAACAGCCATAGAGACAATTTTACATCTCTGAACTTGTTGAGTATTGTAACGGTGTATGTAAACTACTATGATAAACTAAACTATGCCAAAGCAATGCATTTTATTCATTTTAGACGTCATGTTTCATAGAGACATTTACAGCTTAAGACCTACACAATCGATATTTAAAAAGAAAAAGTTAAAAGGGCTAGTTTATTTTTTTGAAGCAACCGGGTTCGATTCCCGTACAGGATACAGTTATTTTTTTAAAGAAAGTATGAATGCAGTTTTTATTTTTATTAAAATCGGTGACACGGTTCCTAAGAACAAATCTTCGTATCTCTTATAGTTTCAGATATTCCCATACTGACCGTTTTGAATGCGCCACCCTGTCTGTATAGTTTAGTTCTGTATCTTTCGGGATGGACGAAATATCGCCTCAGTATAATTACCATACATACACATCACGCCTTGATTCCCTGTAAAGGGGTAGGCAGAGATCACAGACACCCATTTGTCCCGATCCTGACAGACCACTTTCGTTTCATTGACACTCAGACATCTTCTCATACACACTCGGCGGTTATAGGGACTCTTAACGTCACCTTTTATCAATGTAGCGTCTATCTGTTATATGTCTTAATTAACATTTATTCTTAGCTTGTAAGAGCTATGACATGAAATAATATTGACAAAGTGTGATGACACGGATAATTATTTATATATAAAAAATCTAAATATAAATTATATATTCAATAAGGGGTAAGGTGTAAGAGTGTCAATGAAGCGAAAGTGGTCTGTCAGATCGGGACAGATCAGGATCCATGATTTTTGCTTACCCCTCTACAGGGAATCAGGCAATTATTATGTATAATTTTAGATAATTATTCATTTATTGAAATATTCTGATAAACTAGTTATTTTGTTATTTACAGTGTAATAATAAGTACGCTAACATAACGGTTCTCGAATGGCGACCGCGTCTCAGTAAACGTAGTGTAGGACACGCCTTGCTAGATGGACCGATGACCTGAAAAGGGTCGCTGGTAGTGATTGGCTGAGGGCTACGAGTGATCGTGTTTTATGGCGTTATCTTGGGGAGGCCTACGTCCAGTAGAGGACTGACATAGGCTGATTGATTGACGCTAACATCACGATATAAATATGTTTGAAAAGTGAAAGCGTACTGTCATATCTAACCCTTTCTAACTCTATAATAAACAGAGGACTAAGTATTCTGAGACTCTGCCTCATGGGAGGAGAGTTGGTCAAAGTTTAATTAGTCGAGTTTACACAAAGTTCCATTGTTCATGTCATATATGATTTAATTATTTAGCCCTGCGCGAAAGACCTGGGAATGTGCTAAGTTTAGTGTTTAGGGTTCGTTCACACTTTAGGATATGTACGAGTGCGACTTATTTTGATTATTGTAATTAAGTTGCTTATTAGTACCTTTTATTTAATCAGTAATTCACTGTAGCGACGTTGTTTGAACCTTGACTCTGTGTCAGTGGGTATAGGGTTTAAATCCCGCTTGAGCAATTATCAAAAGTAATGAAGTTCAATGAATTTCTATGTACATTTTCGTAATAAAAATACATTTGGAAATTCACCGAATACTACGGTGAGAGAAAACATCGTGAGTGCTTACAAATGGCAGCATGGCTTACCACCTGTCACATTGAGTACTAACTATCTGGGTTCGAGGTGGCCATAGAATTTTCTTCGCAATTGCGGATATGGACACCTGAACCTCAGACTTCCCCGCAAGGCTTAATGGTCGTGAACGTTTGTTGGTGTTTTTGTTCTAACCACCCCCCAAATAAAAAGATTTGTGTATACTTTACATCCTTGTTCTGTTCACCCTTAAAAAGGTTTGTGTATATTTGACATAATGTATAGAACCTATTTGAATCGGAATCTCGAGGCTAAATCATTGAATTTACGGAATGTGTTTTGTTGACTCGAATATCTATTTCCACGAAACTTTACAAAGCCTATCCACGTGTATCTACATACTGAGGCCTTAGTCCACTAAAACTTAGTTCGCTTTTTGGAATATCAGTTCAATATCACTTTGGCAACAGTGTGAAGGTGTTCGTGGATTAACAAAAGTGTCAAATTTAGCCACATTTAATGCGTAATTTGACTTAAGCTGTCATTAATGGGTATATATGACACTACTAACAACACCCTATTACTGTAGTGATAACCACCAGCCTTCTTGGGATACTTCCTGCCACTGTCAGTGATTTGGCAGATATAGTTAGCTTTAAGATTTTATTGCCTATGCTGCCGGAGGACCAGTGATGCCTAGCTGCATCGTATACTGAGGCAGCACCTTTTCACTGCATCAATGATTTTGTTTACATATATTTTTTCCATGTTTGTGTTTTGTTAATGTAGTGAATAAAGTTTCTTTCATTTTATAATTACTAGTTTATTTTATCTTTATTTATTTAGTATTATTAATTTTATTTATTACTTCATGTAAATATTAAATTACTGATGTGATATTGAACGCATTAGTAGACTTGGGTACCAGTTCTATGAAACAAGTTGTAGATGAAACTAGAGATAATAAATACATTTCTAACTCATCTTTGTTACTTTAGCATAAATAGAGATTGTAATGACAAACCAACTGTCACATTTCACATACATATATACATAACAGAAATTAAGACACTATCTAAGGTCACTTTTTAGCTTAAATACTGGGGTTGTAATGTTATATGGAACATTGGTGTTAGGTTTCTAGCCTATCGCCCAACAGATTTCATTGACCCCCTAGTCCCTTAGTTGTCTCTTACAATATGGGAAGAACGGCAGCTAGTTTGCCTTTTTGTGTCCCTAGTACGGGGATAGACCTGTCAGATTGAGTATTGAATATCTGGGGCCTTAGTCCACTAATGCGTTTTAGCACAAACGCAGTACAACATCAGATCAGTAATAGTGTGAAGTTGGTAGTGGATGCCCAAAAGTGTCGAATTTCACCATTAAAATCGGATAAAACAGTCAAATTTCGTTTTAAAATTGCCAAATATGTCACTTTTGCTAATACACTAACAACTTCACACTATTACTGTTCTGATATTGAACTGATATTTAGCAAAAGCATTAGTGGACTAAGGTCCCTGGTCAACACGTGGGTTCGAGGTAGCCATAGAATTACTACCTTCTAAATTGTGGATAAGTAACGTGATACATTGACTCCCACGCAAGGATTCATGAACGTTACATTTTTTATGGGTGTGTTTTTTTGTAACGAAATAATAGCAGCTGTAGCCCAGTTGGTAAGACCTCTGACTTCATTTGAGAAAGGTCCTAGGTTCAAATCTCTGGCATGTACCAATAAATGACATTTAAATATGTTATTTTCATTTACGGACATGATTTACAGTCGCTAACGGTGAGGGAAAATACCGTGAGGAAACCTCTTTGTCCTTCGGGATAGGTAACAGCCATTGCTTATATATGGCGTTACGGTCCACTACCTATCACGTTGGGTGCTAGCTATCTAGTGGCTCTTAATTAACATGGCTCCGAAATTTCGGAGTTAGGCACTCAAGCCTCTGAATACTCAGGCACAATAAGAAGGGAGTGTGTATAATAATATTGTAGGACACTAAAACTAATTGAACTAGCCCTTTTCTAAGTACATTTAAGATTTGTGTTAAGGGTCTAGTCAACGTATATTTAAAGAAAGAAAGAAAGAAAGAAAAATAGTTTATTCACTGCATACATTAGGACACAATACAAACATTAGAACAATAAAATGGTAACCTTGATGCAGTGAAAAGGTGCTGCCTCAGTATACGATGCAGCTAGGCTGCATCACTGGTCCTCCGGCAGCACCCGATTCGGAATCTGTCACAAGCTATAAATAATAATCATACACAAAATAATATACTTATAATAAAACATCATAGCAATAACAGATATAATATAACTTGTACATAAAATTGATAATCTATAATTCATAAACATAATATAACTGAGATCATCGCTTATAGGCATAATAACATAGACACTCGCATACATATTACACATATATATTATAATTAATATAGTTAGGGACAATAAGAACAAATACGTCATATAAACAGATACGTACATATTAATTCAAACAAGTTTACATATAAAATATATATATACACACACACACATATACATATACACACACACACACATATATATATATATATGCATATACACACACATACATACATATACACATATATATATATTTATATACATACACACATATACATACATATATACATACATACACACAATGATATATATATGGTATTTGCACCGACAAGGTAAGACATAGGTAGGATTTAGGGTAAGGATTTCTGTTGCTCCAGCAGATAAGCCTTAAACCTACGGCAGAAGACTCCCCTAGAAACAACGTCGCGGATAGGTGGCGGTATATCATTCCAGCACTTGGACGCAGCGAACCTGAAACACCCCCGAAACGCTGCTGAATGGTGCACTGGCAAAGCAGCCCTAACCTTAAAATGACGTGGGTTCGACGACCACTTGAATTTGCGGTACAAGTAAGAAGGGCTCTCCGACCGAATGACACCAAACAACAACGCCGCGAAGTGCAGTCGCCTACGTGACTGCATGTTCAGCAAGTTCGCGTCGTTCAAGTACGGAGTGATACGGGATCGTCGAGGTACATTAAAACAAAAACGGGTGCATGCGTTTTGTACCCGCTGTATCAGCTTCCTAGTTCGACCAAGTATACAGCTACCATAAACAACATCACAGTAGTTAAGCCTCGACAGTATCAACGTTTCACTCAGACAGACACGCAAGTCTACGCTGAGATATTCGCGGATACTGTAGAGCACCCTTAAGCGGTAGAAGCAGTTCCCAACCATACTGAGGACGTGCTTTTCAAAACGAAGTTCCCCGTCCATCAGCAAGCCCAGGTTCCTAACCTCCTCCACCGCCCCTATCACGTTGCCCCTGATAACTATATCATTGGTGGGCAGGACATCCATCGTACTTCGAATTTCCGACCGGCTTCCAAGAACTAAAACCTTAGATTTGGAAGGGTTAAGCGTAAGACAATTTCTATCAGACCAAGACGCAATTCGTTCGAGCTCAGAATTAATGCTCCGTATGCATTTCGACATACCCGAAGGCTTGGCAGATGCATACAGCTGCAAATCATCAGCGTAGAGATGATATCGACTGCTTTCGATACTGCTAACAACATCCGCGCTATACAGTATAAAAAGCAGAGGACCCAAGATAGAACCCTGCGGCACTCCCCTCGTCAACACACGAGGTGAAGACCACCGAGCTCCACCGTCCATCCCCCGCAACCCAACGACTTGCGTTCGGTGAGATAAATAACTATCGAACCACTTCACAGCACCGGTAGAAAATCCATAATACGTCATCTTGGATAATAGCAAGGGTATGCTCAGACTATCGAAAGCTCTAGAAAAATCGAGTAATACCATTATGGTGCTCATGCCATCGCCCTGGGCCTGCAGAACGTCGTCGACCACATTCGCCAAGGCGGTCGCAGTAGAGCGGCCCCTCCGGATTCCCGATTGATATTCGGGCAAAATACCGTTTTCTTCTAGATATTTCGTAAGCTGATCACTCACAACCCTCTCCACTATCTTTGACACACATGGAAGGATACTTATAGGACGAAGGTGGGATATATCAGTCGGGTTAGGTATTTTCGGCAACGGCAGGACCCTGGCAGCTTTCCAACTGGTCGGAAAGATACCAGTGCTGAGGCTCCTGTTCACAATCGCTGTCAATACGTCAATAGTCACTGGTAATGTCAATAATAGCATGTCAATGTCAATGTCGTCAACACCCTTGGCCCTCGTCTTAATCGCCGAGACAATCCTTGTCACCGTTTCAGCAGAAACCGGCTTCAGCGAGAAAGACGAAGAACCAGCCTTTCAAGAAATGTATACATATAATCGACGACCAGACTGAAAAGCAGTAGAAAAGCGTAGTTCTTAACTCTGCCCCCACCGGGAATCGAACCCGGAACCTCGCGTTTAGCGTTCAGGTGGTTAACCAATTGCACCGTAGAGGTCGTCAAAGTGTATACATAAGTCATGAAACGTATGTTATGTTATGAATAGCACAATCCACCTCCTACATATACAAGAAAGAAACACAGCTAGTTAGCATTCTCTATACGTCCCAGACTAGCACTAAAATCTAGGCTAACCTAATATGCCTAGACTGCAAAAGAACATAATGATTGATAGGTCTCAACTGACACAGCAAGTTTGGAACTAAGAAAATCAATGAGACAATTAGTTGGGGTCTAAGAAAATGATTTGAAAACCTGTCAAGAAGTTAGACCTAAGATTAAGACTATAGCAGTATGACGTAAGGAATATATACTAATATTAGTACATATACAAGGTGGTTATCTAAAGTATACCAAAACAATGCATTTTATACATTTTGGACATCATGTTTTATAGAGACATTTACAGCTGAAGACCTACACAATCGATATTTAAAAAGAAGAAGTGAAAAGAGCAATTTTATTTTTTCAAAGAAACCGTCTTCGATTTCCATACTGGTTACAGGTTTTTTCAAAAAAAGTATGAATGCAGTTTTTCTTTTTATCACAATCGGTGATATGGTTCCTAAGAACAAATCTTCGTATCTCTTATAGTTTCAAACTTTCCCATACTGACCGTTTTGAATGCCTGTATATTCACGTCCTTTCGGGGTAAATAGTAATAAGTCAAACAAAAAGGACAAACGCTTTCACGACCACTAACACTTGCGGGGTAGTAAGAGGTTCTGATGTCTGGTGTGGTGAGTTAGTAATCTTATGGCCACCACAAACCCACGTGTTGATGAGATAGTCAGTTCTCAATGTGACAGGTAAGCCATGCCGTCATTTACAAGCACCATGTTACTAACCATGATCGGGGAACAGGTAGGTTTCCTCAGAATTGATAATATGTAAATCTATGATATGACATAATAGAGTGTGAATATCTAAATGCATACAAAACATACCATACACTTGAATCCCATAATCCATAGCTGTCAGAATTACATTAGAATGTAGTCCAAAATGCAATGTTGCAAATATTTAAGGCCCGTACAAAGTAGCGCGTAAATTACAAATAAACGTAAAAACATTCGGGAGCGGTTGTAAAACGGCTTAAACCCTTCGCTTAGAACAATCAAACAGATTTTTATCACCAGTTTAAATCTTAATAAAACGACAATTGTATGGAACGTTTACGGTAACTATGTTTTTTAAGGTTGTTTGGACAATGTTTTGTAAACAAAAGCATACTTTACGACATTTTTGTTGTAGAATAATCAAATGTACACGTATATAGCAATTGGAATTTAGAACAACTAATAAACTACATACACATCACGCCTGATTCCCTGTAGAGGGGTAGGCAGATCACGGATCCCCATTTGTCCCGATCCTGACATACCACTTTCGATTCATTGACATTCATACATCTTTTCATACACTCTCGGCGGTTATAGGTACACCTAACGTCACCTTTTTTCAATATAGCGTCTATCTGACTGTTATATGTCTTAAATTTATAAACTATTACTATATATATATATATTAATATTATAACTTTAGAACGTGTGCATCAGGATTGAGGGCCCATTTTTCAAATATTGGACAATCGAAATGAAACTCACAGGGCATTTAGTAAAGAATTAGTAAAAACTATAGCATCTATTCTTAAATTTCTTAAACTTGAAACAAAACAGTTATTGTCAAAAAACTGTGGCCCTCAATCCAGATGCCAGCATTTTCTAGTTCTCGGAAAGTACGAATCCTGGGATGATGCTGTTTATTCGAGGATTTAGTAAAGAATTTCTTAAATAAATTAAGAAAATCTCAAATCTCTAAAATGCGATAAATATAGGTTTAGGGCGATTTTGCTATGGCCCTCTAATATAACTTATATTATCCTGAAGCTCAATGGCTCAATGAATTAGTTATGAAGAAATAACGATACATAAGCGAATAGTTTAAGAGAAAATGAAATTTGAATTTTCATCTGACGTACAAACTGAGAGCCCTAAACTTTCGGCGATATTGACTAAACTAAGCCATCTACACTAGCGTACATAAGGATGACTAATTTTACTAATTTTTTACTAAATCCGTGCAATATTTACATACCTCTAAATACCACACTTTAAGAGGAAAATGACTTTGTTTATTTATATAGGAGAAAATTCTGTAGGGTGACTATGTTAGCAAAATCGCCCTAAACCTATATTTAACGCATTTTTGAGATTTGAGATTTTCTTAATTTATTTAATAAATTCTTTACTAAATCCTCGAATAAACAGCATTATCCCAGGATTCGTACTTTCCGAGATCTAGAAAATGCTGGCATCTGGATTGAGGGCCACAGTTTTTTGACAATAACTGTTTTATTTCAAGTTTAAGAAATTTAAGAATAGATGCTATAGTTTTTATTAATTCTTTACTAAATGCCCTGTGAGTTTCATTTCGATTGTCCAATATTTGAAAAATGGGCCCTCAATCCTGATGCACACCTTTAGAACAACTAAGCTACGTCGAATTTAAATAGATAAATAAACAATAGATTTAATACGGTTCACTACTTATCACGTTGGGTGCTGTCTGTCTAGTGATACTCGGGCTTCGAATGTTCCATACCTAACATGCCTTCGAAATTTCGGAGATGGGCATTCAAGCCTCTGACTACCCCGCCATAATAAAAAAGAGAGTGTGTATACACAAGTTATGAAGCATATGTTATGTTATTTAATTTACTGCAAACATTGCAAGATGCGACAAAGGGACTATTGATCGCCCCAGATTAGCTTAGCGATTATATTAATAAAGACCTTCCAGTACTCGACATAACAAAGTTACAATGTTCAACGAGAGAAGTTTCGGAAACACTTCACAACTTCGCAAGGAACAATCTTAAGCAGGGCAGATAGAGGTACAAAGACGTTTATATATGAACAAAGAACATGCATTTTGGGGTAGTTAGAGACTTGGATTACTAGGTACTACTGAGGGAAAACGTCGTGGGGAGACCTACCCAAAGTTCCAAAGAATATTTAATACAAGCAGTAACTATTACCTGCTGGGGTAGATTTCAAGCAATATCAAATAATGTGCCACATTTTTATTTTTTTCAGAAGTTTTCAATACATGAAGCATAGATGGCACTGTAATTATAATTTGATTTTTATATTATATTCTTCGCTCCTATTAGTAGCAGGGTGATGTTATAGAGCCTAAAGCCTTCCTCAATAAATGGTCTATCTAACATAAAAAGAATTTTTGAATTCAAACCAGTACTTCCTGAGATTAGCGCGTTCAAACGAACAAACTAACAAACTCTTCAGCTTTATAATATTAGTATAGATTGGTATGTTCCCTGTTACTCTGGAACGGAAAAAGAACGCTAACTAGCTGCCGTTCTTCTAATTATGTCTTAGTAGACGACTAAGGGACTAGGGGTTATGGAATCCATTGGGCGATGGGTTAGCAACCTATCACCAATGTTCCAGTTGAGATCGCAATCCCTATATTCAAGCTAATAAGTGATCAAGGAGATGTGTTCATGGCTCCAAAGTTCTGTACATCCCAAAAGGGACGATAGCACATGATGTATGTAAGTATGTACGTTTACCACCTGTCACGTTGACATCGAGACAAATGGGCATCCTTGAACTCTGTTTACCCCTCTGTAAGGAAACCTGTCACGTTGGATATTGATTATTAGGTAAAAAGTGGGTTTCCAGTGACCAAAAACCATCACATAATCTAATGGATGGTTGACACTCAACCTCTGACCACCCCGAAAGGTTTGTACTGTCATGAATGCATATATTATTTTTATTTTACTAAAATGATCATTACAAGATTTTTACATGTGACCCCGTGAAGAAACCTACTTGTTTCCCGAATAGGTAACAGACACAGCTAGTAAATGACTACACGGCTATTGGTTAACACATGTGGTGGCCATAGAATCACTGCCTTCGCCTTTGCGGAGATATCCAAAACTCTGACTATTGCAAAGGTTAATAGTCTTCACAGCGTTTTGTATGAATGATATGAAAATGTTTTTATTGAATATGAGGAGCAAAAAATCATATTTATCATCAATATAATAAAAAAACATTTCTTATCAAAAATGTGTCCTTAGCATAAGCTAAATCTTATATTTTTTTCTTATATGTTTATTGTAATAGTTATTTTTAAACACTCGCGATTTATACTCATTTTATTTACTATGTGAGACCGGGTCGTTCTTCCCGCGACCACGGCCTATGCAACTGGGTCGAAACGTCGGGTAAAATAAATGTATTTACATCTTTATTAATTTATCGTGAAACGGTCTCACATAGTAAATAGAATCTTTATTGTATATAAGTAAAGTATTAAGGTTTTATGTATGTTCCAGTACAGTATATGTTAAGGACAGAAATAGACTATACTCGTAGAAGGTTAGCAAGAGAAACAACCTCTTCAAAACTCTCAAGGCGAATCTCAACAGTTAACAAGCTCAAGACACTAACTGAATGTGGTGTGAATAAGGGACTTTGGTAGAGTGAAATAGTGACCTGTAGAGGGGTGGGCAGAGATCACGGATCCCAATCTGTCCCGATCCGTACAAAAGTATTTTCACGTTACTAAATAGAGGAGTATCAATAGAAAATTATTTTACCTTTTCTAGGTACATAGAGGTTTATATGTCCATCACATCGAACAACAAAAAGACAAACGCGTTCAAGACAATTAACAATTGCAGGGTAGTCAGTGGTTCAGGTGTCCTTTTTCGCAATTGCGAATGTAGTAATTCTATGGCCACCTCGAACCCACATGTTGACCAGATAGTCAGTAGGTGCTCATTGTGACAGGTGGTAAACTATGTCGTCATTTACAAGCACTAAATATTACCTGTTCGGGGACAGGTAGATTTCCTCACAATGTTAACCCTCATCATAGTATTTGTCGCATTTCGTAAATGTATTCTTATTACGAAAATGTACATAGAAATTCATTAAACTTCATTTCACATGCTACATTGTACATGCGCAAGCGGGATTTGATCCCTGTACCCTCGATACAGAGTCAATCCCAAACAACTGAGCTACGTCGAGTTTATCGAATAAATATAAATATATAACCTACATTGACCCAAAACGGTAGACAGAGTTAATAAAACCTGAAACGTTCGCTCCACAGGGAATCAATAGGCAAACTTAAACTAGTCCAAATGCAAACTAAAAGTAACAAAATACTAGATTTTAGTGCTCAAGACATGCACTAAAGTTTCGCTTTTTAGCTCTAGGTACTTGTCGAAAGTTTCACGGCTTATACAGGCAAATCACGACCGAGTTTCATTGTGAGTAGACAGAAGTATTACAGTAGTTTCTTTGCGTTCACTCGGGCTTGAATTACGTTATTAATATTAGTCTTTTTTAGTATATTACATTATGTCCATATACATACATAACACCTGGTTCTGCCTCTAAGGGGTTGGCAGAGATCACGAGTAAACTTTTAACCGTTATTATATTTGATAATTTTAATGAAAAAATATATACCATTCCTTTTCCTTTTTGGGGTAGACAGAACCTCGGAGACACTGCACCAAATAGTTCACTTTATAACATTAATATTGGGGCCATGCTGCCATATGGAACATTAGTGAGAGATTACTACCTCATCGGTCAATACATTAAATTTACCTCTAGCCCCTTTGTCACCTCACAACAAGCCGGGAAGAACGGCAGCTAGTTATCATTATTTTACGTTCCAAACTAGCTTTACGACATATACTTTCCACTCACACTTTGCAGCTAGAATGCATTCAAATCGACCCCGAGTTCCTTGAACATTTTTGCATAGCAGCCCAACTCACAAACTCAGTTTAAGTTAAGTAATAACTTAGTGCTTTCCGGGGGTTTCGACGCATTTCTATGCAAAATAACTTATATGCGAACCCGGTTCTTAGAAAGGGGATCGATTGTGGATTTAAAGGTACGTTTGGGAACGGATTTCTTTGTTTATTTGTACGAAATTGTGAAGAAAGATAAAACATATATACAAAGGTTTATAACCAGTGTGTCCTACCCGTAATGACATACGGTGCCGAGATGTGGAACATGACAGTCGTGCTAGCTCACCGATTCCATGTCGCTCAGCGAGCAATGGAGCGTTTGATGCTGGGTATCTCGTTTAGGGACAGAATCCGGAACGAGATTATCCGGCAGCGAAAGTCGTAGACATTGTCTGTCGATGTTGCAAGCTGAAGTGGCAGTGGGCCGGTCACGTCTGTCGCAGTACCGACGACCGTTAGAGCAAAGCGGTTCTCAAATGTTGGCCGCTTCTCGGTAAACATAGTGTTGAACACCCCCCTGCTAGATGGACCGATGACCTGAAAAGGGTCGCTGGTAGTGGTTGACTGAGGGCCACGAGTGATCGTGTTTTGTGGCGTACTCATGGGGAGGCCTACGTCCAGCAGTTAACTGACTTTGGCTGATTGATTGATGTATACAAAAGAGTCGATAGTGAAATCATAAACGAACTATCTAGAGACCAACAGAGCTTAGAAATGACGAAGCTGGTTACTCAAGCCTCTGAACACCTCATAAGACGTAAACAGTCATATAGCGAACATACGTAACATCATCGCTACCCCATGTGATAATTATATCCCTAAGGTTCTGTCCACCCCGAAAGGGATTAAAGGACGTGAATATAACATAACATACGCCTCACGACTTGGGTATAAACACTCCTTTTTTTATTATGGCGGGGTAGTCAGAGGCTTGAGTGCCCATCTCCGAAATTTCGAAGTACATGTATGTACATATATATACTGATAAATTATACTGATATATGTTTACAAATAGACCCTATTTCTAACCAATATTTCCCGATAACTCTAAGCTCAATTGCGTTGCTTGGGTTAAGCATTTCACTCCTTGCATTGAGCAAATATTTGTCCGAATGACATTACATTGCAGTGTCAACATTTGCTTATGCGTCACGCTAAGGCTGGCTACATATTCCGCGAATAAGTAATAGAAAATAGTAGTAGAAAAATAAATAGTAGTAATAAAGAAAATAGTAGTATAGATTGTGAATAAGTAAGGGTGAAAAAGGAATGAGCTATTTTATGTGAGTTTAATAAAAAATTGGTGTATTAGTAACTAAGGAATAAGATCGTTAGAGGGTTCAGAAAATGCATTCCTGATTTTAGAAAAAAAAATGGTGCTTACAATAAAAGGCAAACAGGCATGACGTGTTTTAATAATTAACATACTTCAAATTATTGTAACACCATGACTAATAACTGACGGGACTTATCGCGTAAGTTTTTATATAATAAAGTTACCTTTACGAGTATTATTAACCTGACGTTCCGGGTACGTTGCAGCAGCCTTGGTCATGGGCAGAATCATCGCGAATTTCTTAAAACTATTATTGTAACACCATTTTTCAGACACTCTCGAAGCTAATATAATTAATTTTAGTAAAAATTACATTTAATCACATGTTTGCTCAATGCAAATATTGAACATAGAGTAACTTAAGGATTTTTTGATGGTAAATACATAACGACACATACATAGATTCACGACACATTTATCCTTGTGAACTCGGAAACATCTCCTTGATCATGTGTATACATGTAGTCCATAGTATATATATGTAGTCCATGTAGTACATGTAGTCCCATGTAGTCCCAATATTAGTCTTTATTTAATAAAAGTGTAAGATTAATATCCTTTTCTGTTTTTTACAGGGATTTTAAACTTCAGTAGTGATACGAAAACGAGATAACTAAAATATATCTTGCATACATACTCGGTTAGAAATCAAATCAAAAACTTTAATATCGATGGCAGCAAAGTGTATAAAGACATCTACAAAAACGCAATTTTACAGGGGAGCGAAAAACGTGAAAAAACGGTGTATTTTCTAAACCATACATACAATGTTTATGAAATTTTCAGGAATGGTATTTAATATTACTATTTATTAAATATTATTGAAAAATCATTATATTACTTTGTAGTTTTTGAAATACGGTACTTGTTTTTTTTTACGCTGTATTATAGAATCAAGCAATAAAGACAACTGACTGATGTCTCTATTTACTTTGTAAAATTAAATAAACTTTTTAATACAAAATAAACACGTTATTTGCAATAAAAACCATTAACATATGTATAAAAACTAATTAAACGAATAAATAATATATCTTCGTAAAGACAAAATAATATTTTCTAGCCAAACAATGCAGATGTCTTTAGTAACACTGGAATGTTTAAACACGTCTTTATCTACTTCATACTAATATACATAAAACTAAAGAAATATTATTATGTAATTACAATCATTTACTTGTAAAATCAAATATATTATTGAGATTTAGTTAAAGTAAGGCATTCCTATTTATTTTAATTGTTTTAGTGCTACATTGGGGTTTTTTTTCGTTAACTTAAACTTTATTCAGAACTATATTTAATTATAGTTTTTATTTTTATACATTACATTAAGTATCTTTCTTAATCACGTAGAAAACAAAATAAAAATTTGAATGCAAGTAAACGAAAATGTATGAAATAAAATAGTCTAGTAAATCTTCTCGTTTTGTCTCATTCACAAAGTAGGTTGAATAGGAACTATTCATCAGTGTCAACGTCTCCTTCATCACCTAGACCATGTTTTAACTCCTTAAAGAAGTTGTGATCAGATGGTGGGATTAGATTTTGCAAACACAAAGACATAATCATTATATTTAGCAGTCGTGATTGATATTCCTACATTATAAGAATTTGTGAGTTCCAATGGAATGGTTTCATTCTGCTGAGACCGTGCCTTTTTTGCAACATTCAATGATCATAGACATTTCATCTAACTATCTAAATCGTAATTTTAAGATATCATGTCTGACTTATTAGGTTGTTTCGCGTCCTGTCCTTGTCCTGGGTTTTTTAATCATGTGTAGGTTCAAGTAAGTCAAGTAAGTAAGTTCAGAATTTCGTTTTAGCTCACTTCAACAACTGCATAGGGTTCATTATTGAGTTTACTCCAGCGAACGCAGGTGTACCATTCTAGAGACAGAAAATCTGTTTAGTTTTAGAAAATTAATGCATGGACGCTGTCTCCTTCTTGTTATGTATGACCTTTTTCTAAAAAGCGTTGGTAAATACGAATATGTAAGGTAATGAGTGCTGGGTTTGGCAGAAGAATCATGAAAGCAAAATTATTGTGGTAGAGATGAGATCCCTCAGAAGAGTGTGTAACGTTAGGTTCTGTGAAAGGCTACGGTATAGTGTGATGCGTGAACGTTGTGCTATCAAAGAAGATTTAGAGACGAAAATAGAGATAGGTATGTTAAGGTGGTTTGATGTATGGATGGATTAAACGAGGATTATTAAAAGAATCTATAAAGCCAAAGTGGAAGGTAGATTCGGACGGGGGAGGCCGCGTAGAACTTTTTGAGATCAAATTGGAGACATTCTTGTCAAGGTGGGTGTACGTAGTGTGAAGAACAGAAGAGCATGTATGATAAGGTTAATGGGTGTGAGTGATGCAAAAGATATTTTGTCAGAAACCTTTCAGATGGCGATCGATTGTCTTTGACAATTCGTAAACACAAACTTATAGAAAAACAATACGGTTCCGGTTCTGACCACCGTAGCTATCTGACCATAAATGTATATCTTCTAGACCCTCTTCAGCTTTCCTTCTAATGTAATCGTAAAGGCAACTGACAACTTCGTTGGAACCCCTTTTTGCTACAGTTTCATCCCTCATGTAGCAAATTGTTTTTATCAAACCCTAGTCGAAGATGGTGAAGTTGTATATTGATAAATTTTTTTTAAGTAAAAAGACTGGGGATAGCGTATGGGTGAGCTGAATAAACGACCAGATTCAACTTGTTTCATCTGCTGGGAAGTTGCAGGAAATGCTTACATGTGTGGATCATGCACTTAAGATGAGAAGTATGAAGCGAAAGTTATGACAGTAGAAAGGAACGGAAGGACATTGTAAAGTTGAAATTGATAAGGAGATTGTGGAGCTAGTGAATGACTTTGTATAACAGGGATGCCTTTTTACAAGAGATGGTCCTATCTATAAACTTGCGAGCATGAAGATATGTATGGATGTAAATGTAAATATGGGGTGGACAGAATCTTGGAGGCATAACAATACCTCTTAGGTCGCTTTTTAGCATAAATATTAGAGATGTTGTGTCATATACAACATTGATGACAGATTGCCAGCCCATCGCCCAAAAGATTCCATTGAATCACGGCACCTAATTAGCCTTATTACGTCACAGACTAGAACGGGACGAGTACGTATCTACGACGTAAAATATAATAATATAGTATCTTTTATTTAGGGATTGCGTTTCAATTTCTTCTAGGATGCCCTCTTATTGTATAAGAGCTTTCTCGGTATCTGAATTAACTGAAAAAATAAATTTCGATCAAAATACTTGTATGAAGTGGTTGTAAATAGAGACATCTGAGTAGTATAGTCCGCAGTAAATAATGACACCTGCCAGATATCTGCATTTACGCCGTAATAACCTCAAGTTTTGAATTAGTCTAAATAAGAACGAAATCAACATCGAATAAAGTAAAACGTATTAAAAGTTATTAAAATATATTTAAAATAAATGTCTTACATAAACTTGTTCTTTCTATAGTTTCTGTTTAATTAATTTGTTAGACCGGTGCTGTCGTTAATTTCTTTCTGGACGCCTTTTTTGCCATATTTAAAAGTATTTTGTTCCTTGTCACACTTATTTTTTCTTCTTTTAAATATAATATCATCTAGTTTCATGTGCAACTCAAGCAAATAATTTTAAATTATTTTTTTCTGTAAAACATAACCTGTCCGCGCAAGAACATGACAACTGCCACTTGTTCTTGTTTACGCCAGATTACGGGGCGCAAACTCCCGCGCAATTACGGACATAGTTACATGTCACTGTTTACGTTGCTTGTTTTAAAAAAAGGAGGGTATATATCTTTAATTACTTGCGAAAAAAACCACAATAATAGGAAATTTAATAATTTTGTTTCGTGAAACGTTAGATATTGATATAATATGCTATTTTCTATAAAAAAAAACATTTTGTAAAAATTGCAGTTGTCCGTAATTACTTTGCTGCCATCGATATATGCGAGTATATTTCCACCCTAATCTTACACTCTAATAGGTGTATTCAGCAAAAGCAACTCCCTTGAATCATTATTGTGTAGACTTAAGAGATTAAAATGCGTTCGATTTGGAAGGGGATTTAGAAAACATTATTATCAACCCCTCGAATCAATACATTAACTCCGAATGTTGCAAGAAGTATAACTATTAATACTAAAACCCACTGTATAATGAGACATAGGGATATCAATTAAACGAAATAAGTTTAGAAGGAACCCCTGACGGACTCCTTGGTGTAAGTGTGTAATATGTTCATGCATACTATCCTGGTCTTATTTATCGTGTTATATAAGCCATTCGACGTAGCTCAGTTGTTTGGGGTTGACTCTGTATCGAGGGTACAGGGTTCAAATCCCACTTGAGCATGTACCAATGGAAATGAAGTTTCATGAATTTCTATGTACATTTTCGTAATAAAAATACATGAACGAAATGCGTCGAATACTACGATGAGGAAAGATCGTGAGGAAACCTACCTGTTCCCAGAACAGGTAATAAATAGTTAGTGCTTGTAAATGGCGACATAGCTGACCACATGTCACATTGAGTACTAACTATCTGGTTAACACGTGGGTTCGAGGTGGCCATAGAATTACTACCTTCGCAATTGCGGAGATGGACACCTGAACATCTGACTACCCCGCAAGGGTTAATGGTCGTGAACGCGTACGTACGTACGTACGTATATAAGCCAGTATATTATAGTTGGTTATACTTTCATTTAAATTGAAGCGACGACTTATTGTTGGAAAAATAACCCCCTAGTAGTAATCGTGCTAATGCATTGCTTTAATAGAATGTTATATAGCTGCCATTCTTCCCAACAAGTCTTACCAATCAACTAAGGATCTATTGCGTGATAGGCTAGCACCCTGTCACTAATATTTCGTATGATGATATGACAATCCCGATTTTTATGCTAAAGTTATATGAAATAAATATTTTTTTTTGCATGGTAAGGTTCTATAGAACTCGAAAAGTATTAAAAACGTAATTGTATATGATTATATAATATATAAGTAAATCCTAAATCACAAATGCTTCAGAATATTTAGTAGAGGAGTTATATTGTTGGAATATTACTCTAAGGGTACTTGAAGAATCTTGAGTCGTAAAAATGTTTGTTATTATTGTAGGTACTTATATCAAAAGATACTATCATTTTATTTCTGCTTTTGAATCCAGGCTCAAGCTATGAAATGTTTTCAATATAAGAATTGTAAAGTTGTACTTAGTTGTACAAACATACATACATACGCGTTCACGATCATTTACCCTTGCGGGGTAGTCAGAAGTTCATGTTACCTTCTACATAATTGCGAAGTTAGTAATTCTATGGCCACCTCAACCCCACGTGTTAACTATGTAGATATTCAGTACTCAATGTGACAGGTGGTAAAACATGTCGCTTTTTTCAAGTGCTGACTAAGACTACAATTTGGGGAACAGGTAGGTTTCCTACCAATATTTGTCCTCACCGTAGTATTCGATGCATTTCGTTAATACTTATATTATTCAGTCATCCGTAGCACTTAATATCGAAAGAAATATCTTAACCATCGAAGCTTGATTAACCTGACTCTTTCCAATCTGTTACTGATTAAAATATAATATTTAGATATACTAATAGGTACGTTTTTCTAGAATAAATCAAATTGGAATTCATCGCGTACTTTTCCAAACGATATTGAAGAATTTTGCAAATAAAAAGCTAATATCTCACTGAACAAGTGCTTAAGATCTGTAATATTGAACTTCTGAGCACATTCTTTGAGGGTCAATAGTGTTCTATTCAAAGGCATTCGAATTACTCAGTATTGGCAAGATGCCTATTGTATAATCCTTTTTCGAGTATAGTCACTTTCTTGTGAGTAGACTTTCACTGTGAGGTAAACATTTTGAGGAAACCTACCTTATCGAACAGGTAATAGTCCGCATTTGTATGAATGTTATGTATGCCTATACTAACTATAAAGTATCTTATGGTCACTGAAAAAGTAGGAAAACGCCCAAGAGGTCGAAGCTCTAAGAGAGGGACTGACCAGGAGTCTTAGTCCAGTAATGCTTATTGCCAAATTACAGTTCAATATCAGATCAGTAATAGTGTGTAGTTGGTAGTGGATTAGCAAAAGTGACAAATATCCTAAATTTTTTAGCGAAATTTGACACTTGCCGATTTCAATAGAGAAATTTGATACTTTTGGTAACTCACTATCAACTTCAAACTTTTTCAATCTGGTAGTGAACTGCGTTTGTGCAAAAACGCATTAGTAGAAGAACCCAGGAGTCGATACAGCTGGAGATGAATATAAGTGCTGCATTCGAATAGTGGAGGACCAGAATCAATGGAAGAGCATAGTCCAGCGTAGCCAGAGGAGTCAAAATCAAATGCTTTTATTCAACATAAGTACAGGTTCAGTACATTCATTGAAAGTCAAAACATTTGCCCGACACTGGTTGTCTCTTAGTATTGAAATTCTACCGTTGGTTCGGAAACTCTAGCTCGGAGAAGAACCAACAAGAAACTCCGGCTTTCTGGATTTTTTGCCCAGTGCCAGTTACAAAAACACTTTGCATTTATAGCTTAGATGCAATCATTGCCAACCCTAAACATCGGCAAGGTAGTCTCCTACCGCGTAGTAAGCGCCCCGGACTAGTCGGCCTTTAACTATAGTTTTAAATTTAGGTAAGGGCAATCGCGTAATCCAGTCCGGTGAATGATGATAAAAACGCACGCAACTCCCAACAAAAGATTTCTTGTCACCATCCCCAGTCATCAGGGACTGAAGAGTGATACTTACAATGTGAGCTATGAGGTCTATTATATGAGCTGTAAGGTCTGCTTAGTAACAACCTCAAATAAGTAAAATACTAAAAAATGTGGCACTAAAACTACCTATAATATGTGTATGCTGTGATGTGCATTGTATGTATGTCTTTAAAGTGTAATTGAGTGTTTGTCAGGATATTTATACACTTTTTGTTTTTCTATAAGAACAAAACGTGCTTTGTCAGTTATACGACCAAAAGATAATAAAAATAAGAACATTTGAACATCCCCTTGGTAAGTTCATTTAAGACTTGTGTTTAGAGCTTTGGCAAAATGATACCTTTATTTTTGCTTTATTTGTTTAGTCACAGTCAAAGACATTGTAAGAAATTTCCCAGTCCCTTTGTCGCTGAAAGCCAATGGAGTTAACTCATTAAATTCACAATTTCCTCGCAAAACTATCGCCGAGAACGAAATTTACATTCGTATAACTTAAGTTGTTGCATTTGTCTTCTGGGATAAAAATATTTTCTCGGTTTCAAATTCAATTGTGGGAAAGGGACGCCAGGTAATGACTCTGTTTTTCATTCCGTTCCGTTACCGAAGGGTTGGGGCTAGTAAACACATAGATGTAGTTATAAAAAGGTAAGTAGTTTTTTTTAAATACCTAAAAAATACTTGGCAATCCATTTTCTTACAGAGTCAGTGCAGATCACCGATTTTTACCGATACTATAACATCATATCTAGATACTTTTATCTATAAAAATATGTGGTAATTATTCTTAAAAACTCGTCATTTGTAGGTACTCATTTTATTTACTATGAGACCGGGTCACATAGTAAATAAATTTGGTATCCAAACATGACAAAGAAACGTGTCGATTTAAATAAAGAGGAAACGATAATGCGTCTTTAAAATGCAATATAGAACTGTAATTTTATGTAACTGTGTATTTTTTGTAATTTTTTTGTGAAATTTTATTGAAATTAGTCAAAAATTATGATTGCGTGGATTGACGTTACGACCTCAGGCTATACTACAGAAAGTAGTAATAGTTAAGGATATGTGTATAATATGTGACACTTAC
>JAMBLF010001673.1:0-49693 GCA_030578115.1 Leucoptera coffeella
AGCTGTATTTTCACCTCATATTCAATTGCTGAACTTATAAGACTCAATGTAAAACAAAATAATTGAATCTCTATCGATAAATAAAACAGGTGTTTATAAAGTCAGCAATTAAATATGAAAATAGATAAGTCAACAATTGATATATTTAAATAAATTATGCAGTTTATACTGACAACAATAGGAAACACATAAGGTTTATTCGGAAAACACTATATTCTCATGTGACATGAAGATTGAGAACCCAAATAATATCCAGACTAAGCCTAGGGTTAGTATTGAACACTACAGAGGCTCAGAGCACTTCCAAGAGCCTTTCCCTGTACAAGCCAAAGCGATTGAGCGAAGCCGCTTATTTACACAGCTCAGCATGTTGAGGACATAATGCTAAAACAGGGATATCACGGACAGCTAAATTGAATAAAAGTGAAATGATCTGTGTAATGTTATAGGAAAAGAAAAAACCAAAAGGACACATTATAATTTATATTCTTAAATTAAAACTGTTGGTCAATTTGGAACACAACATAAACTGACTGATTGACACTGAATGAGCGAATGATTTGCTGAGTGAATGAACGAACTGGAGGCGCAAGCGCGGCGGTCCTCGCCGTGAGTGTAAATACCTTAGAGGCTGGCTGTCCTCGGCACAACGACGAGAAATAAAAGAAAAAATACAATACTTATATAATATAACAAAACCCATAAAATAAAACAAATCAAAATAATTACACTGACCAATTTACATTCTGTAAAATCACTGTAAATCTTTTGAAAAAGTACTTAAATTATATCCTCACTACTTATAATCACAATTATTAATTTATTCTTGCTATATATTTAGTCACGGGTGATAATTTTAAACACTATAAACCATGATCATCACACCGAAAACTCAGCAAACATAAATCTAAAAAACTTCTAATTCATTTTCATTCATACAGGCCTGCTCTAGTTTTCACCCAATCACGTATCAGTGCTCTAAGTGTTCATTCGGACCCATTTATTTTCATTCATTCGTTCGTTCGGTCAGCTATACTCACTCTGTTCGTCAGTCCGTTGCCGTGGGGGTGGTACCACTGGGGCGGGTTCGTTTCTCGTCGTGTAGCCGTTGCGCAGGTCCGAGCGCGTCAGACTCTGGCTGCGAGCTTCCGTAAACCTAGCCATACATAAATAGACCAGGTCAAAATCTATCAAATTTATTGTAAATATATTATCCATGTTCAAAGTGGTTAGGATCAAAGTATCGCTGGAAGACAAAAATGTGATTGGAATAGCCTTTAAAATTGAGTAATTTGCTGGAACTTTAAACTAAATACTTTTACTTTTGTACCGCTGATCTAAACCAAAAAATAGGCAAGTTTCCTCACAATGTTAAACAGTACGGTTGATAACCCTGTGCTACACCAGCTGAGGCCAGTGTGCCAGTGTGACTTTGTAACAAGCATTATAATCTTATATAATAATATCCTCAACCTAGACAAGATCATAATGTGATAAAAGTAAAATGATGACTCACCTATGATTGAGTAGCAGAGGAGAGTTCAGTCTTTCGTGTAACGTCGGAGCCTCGTGTTCCGAGCTGCCATTCGCTGGAATAAAAACGAGTAAAAAGATTGAGAAACCATCGTCGCCACCATATTTTTTGATCAACTAATAGCAATCTTAGACTCTTATATCACATAAATATATTCATATTTCACATATATTTCAATCAGCAAATATTCGCAAACATATTTACTAATCTCATTTTAAACATTTCTATTAAAATTGTATAATACAGACTATGTAAAACACTGCTGGAACATCTAATAGATTCCATAAGATGATAATTTTTTAATATGTTATTAACAAGCGATAAATAGTTTTCCACCTGTCATCCATCATACTTAAAAATCTACCCAACATCCTTAGATATCCTACATTAAGCCTCAAACTAAACATTGTAATTTGTTACATGTTATTCATGTTCCAAATGATAATATTGTAATAGTAGTTATAGTCTATTCGCGTTAAGTAAATAGTGACGTCATGATAATCAGAGGTCAAACTGACCAATGAGACGTGAGTAAATGAGAAAAGAAGTCACATTGACCAATAACAGACAACCCCTATAAAATCTCACTGGTTAAATCATGGAGACCTTGATGACGTCACTATTTTCTTAAAGCGAATATACTATAGTGCAGACTCACGCGTAGGCTCGAGGCCGAGCATGTTGGCGTGGTAGGGCCGGTTGGTCCGCGGCGGCGGCTCCGGCGACCGCCCGTTGCTGTGATCCCGGCTCAGGCTGCGAATAACATACACAAATGAGCATTTAAATAAATGTATGGAGCTGGTATTAGCTATCATTTGGGAGAGGCCTATGTCCAACACTGGATTACTACAGGCTGATGATGGAGCTGGTACCAAAACATCGAATGAGGCAGAAAAGAATGAATGGAATAGTGACCGAATGGTTTAATTGTGGCGTATACTTACGTATAAGTATCTTATATAAGTCGTTAAGTTACTGATGTTCTATATTCATAATTCAGTTAAAAATACAATATTCAATAACCCTTTATTTAGTTATCAAACTTGTACTAATTTAAAACTCGTCAACATAATATAAAGCCTCTATTAGTGAATGCTCACCTCCGGTGGCGGGGCGTGGGCTGCTGGTCGAAGCGGGACCTTCTCTGCTGCTTCTGGTGGTAGAACCTCTGCAGCACTATGGGGCTCGTGTTGCCAGAACCCTATGGTTAAAAAAACTTATAAGATAGAATACAGGAAAGAAAAACAGCAAAGATTTATCTAAGACGTTAGCGTTATCTAAGACGAAATATACAAAAACTTTCTCAACGCGATAACGCGAAATGCATCGACTATGATGAGAGAGAACATTGCGGGAGAACCTACATCTACATATGTTTAATAGATATTTTGAAATATCTCTCGTGGATGCTATATGACAATGTCGCATCTTCTCTCATGTAACTCAAGCATTAAAGTAAACAATCTTCTAGAATGGCAGTAACAGGTTGAACACAAGTAGACTAAACTAGACCACGTCTGAAGCTACCTTATACTAGTACGAGTGTCATTGTTCATATAAATCAATGTATATGTTATACTAGCGACCCGTTCCGGCTTCGTACGAGTACAAAATATATAGCCTACTCCACTCTTTAATCGACGTTATTATACATATAAACCTTCCTCTTGAATCACTCTATCTATTAAAAAACCGCATCAAAATCCGTTGCGTAGTTTCAAAGATTTAAGCATACAAAGGGACATAGGAACAGAGAATGCGACTTTGTTTTATACTATGTAGTGATGTGTATTTAATCGTCGCTGTAAATAAGCGATACTTCATTTGACTCACCGGCAGGGGGCTGTTCCATCGGTTGTCGGCGGACACGCGGCGCACCGGCAGAGGCGGCGGCGACGCACACGACTCCACCGTTCTGCGACACAATTACATATCGTTATTTGTTTATTGTAGAGAACTCAACAGCACATTACAAAAATAGATTACATGAATATGTTTACAATACTTTGGCCAAAAGATGAGTTACATTTTATTTATTGAAACATTTTGCAGAACGTTAAACATATAAATTATTAGTTATATTAATTATTAGTTTCTATTTTTCACACATCCTTGTGTGTATGTACTCAGTGGAATCAATTTAGAACAAGCTGTATTTATTATATTTTGTATAATATCATAAACTTAATAATAATTTGAATCTGTAAGATTTCCTAAAAAAAATAAAAAAATATTAGTAATTTGGAGCACTATAGTTCTGTTTATTTAACAATATAATCATGTTTTTGTTATATTTGCAGGTTGATAAGCGTATTATGATAATTGTTGTAAACATCCACATTAAACACGGGTCATCGTCATTATGGTCAGATTTTCCCAATCTTCCATTACATTACATGACATAGAGGAAGCTATTATTATTTATTTTCACGCCTTACACTTAGTACCTAAAAAGCGCAAGTACGTTTCCAACAAACGCTTAAATTGGTCCTTATACCTATGTTGGACATAGGCCTCCCCCAAATGACGCCACTTCTCCCTGTCAGTGGCCGTTCGCATCCATTCGATGCCGGCCAACCTGCGCAGGTCGTCTTCCCACCTTGCCGGGGGGCGCCCCGCACTACGTTTACTGAGACGCGGTCTCCACTCTAGGACTTTTTTGCTCCAGCGACCATCAGTCCTTCTGCATACGTGACCAGCCCAACTCCACTTCAGCGATGTTCACTTCATTTGGGGGAGGCCTATGTCCAACAGTGGATTCAGACAGGCTGATGATGATGATACCTATGTAAATAAAGATGTCTTTTGCTTACCTTCTGCGGGGGCAGGGCGAGAGGCTGTTGAGGTCGTTCTCGAGGCTGGCGGGCTGCGAGCTGCTGCTGCCCGCGTGCGCCGCCACCGACGCCGCCCACCACGCCCTGACAACCGACACAAGGGCATTTAGAACTACCCTCAATAAAGAGACAGCTTTGAAACACCATACGTACATAAATAATAAGAAAGGAGCTTAAAAGATTGCGTCAAACATACATAAATAAGAAAACAAAGGAAACACTCCCGTAAGTCAGCTCCTGTTATTGATAAGAGAATTTATTGACATCCACGCATCTATATCCCTAACGGGATAGGCAGAGACTATCGACCGCCCTCTGGAACGATTCTGACAAATCTTTCAGGCTTCACTCAAACCCATTCACCCTACATATTTCTCACATTACGTACACCCGCCTTGAGAAATATGTATCCAATTTGCTCTGTATAATTTCTACACAGCCTAGCCCTTCAAACTCTACCTTCCACCGTGCCTATATGAATTCCTTACGTACCCTTTCATCCATCCGCTCCATGTGCCCAAACCTTAACATACCTCTCTATTTTCGTCACTACATCTTCTTTCATACCACATTATTCACCAATCGCACAATTCCAATATATGATTATTCTTTCATACCTGACCATACAAAACGCACTATTCCGTTATATATCATTGTTACCTTTGCGGCTGCGGCGTGACCTGGTCGATCCAGTGCTGCGCCGTGGTCACGTAGTTGCCGGGGGACTCTGCCCCGGGCGCCGCGCCCCCGCCCCCGTTGGAAGGGGACTGCAGGGGAAGGGACGCATACCAGTCCCCCACCGAGACGCGGCTCTTCGCTGACTTCACCACGAACGGATGTTCTAGGAGGACTGCGTACTTCGGGCGAAGTTCTACGTCTTTTGTTAGGCTGCAAGTTGATAGAAATGATATAGATGTTATTTTTTAACACTGGCGATTTATACTCATTTTGTTTACTATATGAGACTTTTATATCACCCGACGTTTCGACCCTGTTGCAAGAGCGTGGTCGTGTAAAAAACCGGTCTCATCACTACATAGTATAAAACAAAGTCGCTTTCTCTGTCCCTATGTCCATTTGTATGCTTAAATCTTTTAAATTACGCAACGGATTTTGATGCTGTTTCTTTTAATAGATAGAGTGATTCAAGAGGAAGGTTTATATGTATAATAACATCCATTAAATAGTGGAGTAGGCTATTTTATACCCGTGCGAAGCCGGAGCGGGTCGCTAGTATAGTAAATAAAATTGATATAGATCTTACCGATATACCTATTAATATGGAATGGGTGTATGGTATATAGGACTAACACACAGTATATAGGACAGCGAAAGTGGTAAATGCAGGGGCGAGTCAAATAGCTTACATAGCTTGTACTTACTTTTCTTTCAAGTTAATGTCAATAAATCAAAATAAAATCGTTATTGTTATTTAAAGATTTGTGAGTGTGCATAGTAGGTTGGTTGCCAACTTTGAGCGTTGGTCACCAACTTGTAAGTAGCCTAGTATTGTACACTAAATATACATATTATTGTTCTTACCATTTGGAGACAAAGGATTTGAATTCTGGCGAAAAGTTACTATCCTCTGGCAGCCGCGGAGGGTCTTCTTTTATTACCTGTTAGGAAGGAAAATAGTTCATATATTTTGAGACTTTGTTCTTATGTCATAATCATGAAAGAACCTTTCATTGTATTTAGCTTAGGCAAAATACATTGATTTGGTACACAGAGATAACTCCTAATTTGACACAAGTAAGATAGCCCTACTTTTTTTATAAAAACAAACACATAATCTAAGAGACAATACTTAAAAAGGTAGTATCATCAATTACTCGTAAATTATCTGATTGTGTAAAGTAATTCCTGTTTGCAATTCGCAATAAAGAATGAATCCGTCTAGTCACAGCTTATCCGAGCACAAAATAGGCCCTGATAAAAGCATTATCACTGAACAGTTATTTGTAAAGGTATCTATATCTTTATTAATTAATCGTGACATGACCCAATCTCACATAGTACATACAATTGTCATTTAACTTCCTCAAAGTAAAGCCAAAGTATACGACACTATAGTCTATTCACGTTAAGTAAATAGTGACGTCATGATATACAAAAGTACACTGACCAATAAGACGTTAGATAATGAGAAAACAGGTCACATTAACCAATCGCAGACAACCGTTGTCACGTCTCATTGGTCAAATCGCGGGGACATGATGACGTCACTATTTTCTTAAGACGAACATACTATAGTACACAAAATTGTCATTTAACTTCCTCAAAGTAAAGCCAGTCTTTCCGACACTAGTGAACCATGTTGTTGGTATGAATGAGGTGATGAGGTGATGCGCGCTTACCCGGGTGAGCACCTCGAAGTCGTTCTGGCAGTCCTTGTAGGGCAGCAGGCCGGTGGCGAGCTCCACGAGGGAGATGCCCAGCGACCACACGTCCGCGCGGATGTCGTACACCGGCTTCGTGGGGTCCGGCGGCTCGATGCGCTCCGGCTGCAACCAACCAGTACCGAAGTTAGCACATTGGTTTTACTGGTACTTAATAATGGGTTTTATTGCTAATAATGTAGGGTAAAAATTATAGAGAATATCCAAGATTATGTCTAATATAAAATTTATAATGTAATGTAAAGAATTGTTATTATATAACATAACATCATCACACATAACAGATCATCTGTAACTATGTGATGTCAATACTTTAACATTTGCATAACCCTGTAGTTACTACATTCAAACGAAGGGTTCTAACTTAAAGCATGATGTCACGATTGCTTGTAGGAATGATCATGAAAATATATTCAAAATTATTGATCAAGGTAGTTTATAACTAGCCCAAGTGCCTTAGTTACTACACGATCTTGCGCTTTTTGCGCAAACCTACTTTTGCCTTCTATACAGCATCCAACGAGACAGGCGGTAGCCCATGCCGCCATAAACGGATGCTCATTTACCTATTTCAAGAAAAGGGCAATGTCCTCACAATGTTTTCGTTTCCCGAATCGACAGCACATGTTCAAGCTAAATAGTCATCCATCTAGATCAGGGGTTCCCAACCTGTGCGCCGCGGAATGAAGCCAGGGGCGCCGTGAGTCCATCTTCTGATCATCATCAAAAATATTTTAATTTTGTTTTCCGACAAGGACACCCGTGGTCCTGACCCTCTGTTATTGATTGAGTACTGAATTTTCGAAAACAAACCAGAAGTCCAAAGTCTGTGGGTAGGGCGCCGTGACAAAAGTTTTAACAAGTTATTGTGCCGCGGGCTGAAAAGGTTGGGAACCCCTGATCTAGTAAGTTAAGCATGTGGAGCACTCACCGCCATGTAGGCCGCGCAGCCGGCGCCGCGGGTCTTCGCCTTGGAGTCGACGAGGCGGCCGCTGATGCCGAAGTCGCAGAGCTTCACGTTGCCGCGCTCGTCCAGCAGGATGTTGGACGGCTTCACGTCCCGGTGGATCACGCCGTGGCTGTTCTTCAGGTAGGATAGCGCGTTCACCGTCTAAAACCAATGCATGGCGTAGTTGTAATGGGAATATATTGGGAAAAGGGGACATTAAAATAATTACTACATAGTATAAAACAAATCGCTTTCTTTGTCCCTATGTCCCTTTGTATGCTTAAATCTTTGAAACTACGCAACGGATTTTGATACGGTTTTTTTAATAGATAGAGTGATTCAAGAGGAAGGTTTATATGTATTATAACATCCATTAAATAGTGGAGTAGGCTATATATTTTATACCCGTTCGAAGCCGGAGCGGGTCGCTAGTTACTATATACGCGTACATGTTGTGATGGTTATACACTGGATTTCATTTACACCCAGACTCTAGAACTTCTTTATTTTATTATTTTAAAGATATACTTTAGCATTTTGTGGCAGTGAGAAAAACCATTGTCAAGAAATGTACATATCTTTCTGAATGACACAAAATTCTCTATTTTTGATATATTTTAGCATTTTGTGACCACAGTACTAACTAAAACAAACATTGTGAAGAAATCTACATATCTCTCTGCATGACACAAAACATCAGTTGTCAAATTGGGTGCTGACTATGTAATGCATAATGAGTTTGATATAATATTTTTTTAAATTATTAAAATTTCATTAATTTATATTTTATAAATAAATAGTTGTTTTGAACCCTCCTTTTTAGCAGTTCGCCTGAGTTAAGTGGGTTCATTGTCTTGTCATATACAATTAATTAATTTATTCAAAACATGAAAAAAACTATAAGCTATAAAAATACTCTGCTTAAAGAAACACATGCAAACATTTGACTAATTGACACCCGGGTTAACTGTTATAAGAATACTTATATCAGCAAGAACTTACAGCAACAGTGATCTTCCCGAGTATCTCCTCCGGGATGGGCGCTCTCAGCCTCTTGAGCAACTTGTCAAAGCACGAAGCCATCAGCTCCATGCATATCCAGACGTCAGCGTCCGTTACGAAGCAGCCAAAACACCGCACTATGTACGGACAGTCGTGGGAGCAGACTACAACGTCCAGATCCATTAGAATACGCTTCGTCTCTTCCGAGTTGCCTGATCGACGCATTTGCTGGAAAATAATATGATAGTTTAGCTAAATAAGTTGTTGTTGTTCTGCATTTTGTTATAATTATACTACTTAACAAGGGTAAACCTGATGTATAAAATAGTTTCACAAATATTAAGCCTTAAGTGGTAGTGAGAGCTTCTCACAATCATTGCAAATGTGGAGGAAGTAATTCCATGAGCACCAAGAACCCATACTCAATATGACACCCATGCAACCATTATCAAACACTTCACCATTATTTAACACTGTTCAGGGAACCTCACAATATATTCCTTCACCATAGCAAAAAAGGGCTGATATGAATCATTTCTATGTAGGTTCAAGAAGACTAATTCAAAGAAGACGTATTTTACATACACACATACAACTTTCTATTATAAACAATATTAATATGTCTGTCAGGATCGAGACAGATGGGGATCCGTGATCTCTGCCTACCCCGCTACAGGGAATATGTGATATGCGCGTGGGGCAGGCGTGGGGCGTGGTGCAGGGCGTGATGTGTATGTATGTATATTATAAACAGAAATCAAAAGATTAATACCGCCTTTTACCTTTAGCCTAACTAAAATACGTGGGGAACCCTTAACTCACCTTAACAGCAATGACAGCTCCGGAGGGCTTGTGCAGCATCTTGACCACGTGGCCACAGGTGCCGCTGCCCAGCTCCCCTAGGTGTTGGAGGTCGTCAATGTGGGACCGGTACTCCACGCCTCCCACATTCAACTTGCCACTCACCTGTGGAAAGAACAAGTCATAAAGGATGATGGGCATAAATGTATGGGCTCTGGTATAGGGCTCAATCAGAATGAATTATATATTTTTGGGAAGGTATATCCATGTTCATTAAAGACCACCATGGCGCTTATCAATATTCGTTGTCCGTTTTGAGTAAGGCCACGTTCAAAGTGATATATGGGTCTTTACATTGCAGGCCGATAATGTCACGTTACATTATAGTTATATTATATTTAACGATATATTTATGTCTTGACAGTTGTGAGATGATGTATGTGTGTTTGACAATTGATAATAACAAATGTCAGTTGTAAATAAACATATAAAAACTACAGTACTAGTGCATAATTATAAGACTTCGCCAAATCTCGGCATCCCGGACGGTGCCGATGAATCTACCAATCATCGCAATTATTCAATGACGTTTTATGACAGACCACTTCAAAACTCATTCTTTTTGAAGTGGCCTGTCATAAAACTCATTCATTTTGAAGTGGTCTGTCATAAAACGTCACTGCATAATGACGATGATTGGTAGATTCATCGGCACCGTTCGGGATACCTCGTTCGTCGTGGATTTGCCGAAGTCTTATAATTATGCAATAGTACTGTACCTAAATATGTAATTTTTGCGTTCTTGGCTCAAAATGTACGGGAAGGTTTTGAAGATTAAAACAAAGTAAGTAATATTAATTATTTTAATATTACTTAATAATTAATATTAATATTAATTATTAAGTAATATTAAAAGTAAGTAATATACTTCGTCAATACAGATAGAATTTAAAAAAAGAGCTGGTTCTGTAAATCCTTCGTGTCGAGCGTATCCCAAGTACCAGATAATAGATACTATATGTGCACATGTACCTACAGTGCGTCGTCCTGTGAGACATGTACAGTAATATTGAATGATAGTCTCATTACATAATAATATATAGCAGAAGTACTTTTTAGCCCTGACATAGAGTGATAGAGGGAGAGAGAGAAGCCCCCGCGCATTGCTACTACCTGTGCAGGCGTCCAAGGGTGTGTGGTGCAGTACGAGGGAGGGGCAAAACTACTTTTGTCTTCGTAAATCTAAAGATACAGTCTAAGACAGGACTTTTGTTACCTTTTTGAGCATAAATAAATCTTACAACATCGATGATAATGTACAGTCAATGTACAATACAATACATTGACTGTACATTATCTCGAAATGGACAAATGTTAGAGGTTGGCCGTAATATAATTTTTTTACCTACTCACTAAGACCTATTTAATGGTGTATAATTTATCTTGATTGAGACCTTATACCAAATCGCCCATCATCCTTTATTATTTCATCATCATCAGCCTGTATCAATCCACTGTTGGACATAGGCCTTCCCCAAATGACGCCACTTCTGCCTGTCAGTGTCCCTTTGCACCCATTCGATGCCAGCCAACCTGCGCAGGTCATCTTCCCACCTTGCCGGGGGGCGCCCCACACTACGTTTACTGAGACATTATTATTTATGTTTACATAATTTATATAATAGTATTTTGGCCTAGTCAGCGCTAAAAGTGCAGTCCCAGTAACTTTTCATAAGGTTTAAGTTTATAAGAACAAAAGAGAATATTTTACACTTTAAAACTGGCGCCACTATGCATTGTCATAACCCTTATACTTTTGCGTGCTTCGAAATGAGAAATTTTGTCTTTTGTTCTTATAAACGTAAATCTTAAATGGGTCCACTACCCCTATAAAAGACATAACTTTGTAATCTATATGGTGGTGACAGGTTGCTTGCTCATTTACTTTGTTTTTTTTAATCCCTTTAGATCAGACAATATCTCATATCGCACCTTCGGGACCAAACTCGCACTTGTGCAACTTTTTACGAAAATGACTTAAGTATACAGAATTAACCACGATAATCGACTTTATATACACAGCAAAAAGTTTTAAAATCCTTTGAAAAATGGAGCGCTGAGGCGGGGGAGTATGTTATGTCATTACGCGTAATTGAAAGAGAATTTTAGAGTGAAAAATCGCTCTCCTGTAAAATTAGGTTTGTTGCATACGTGCGAGTTTGGTCCCGAAGGTGCGATATGTAGCCAAACCAAAGCAGTTAGGGCAGTCTTTTCTCACATAAATGGAACTAAATTTAGCCCTCTTAGAACAGTCAGCGGCTTGACATTGTTGAATTACTATCATACATTATTATACAGACCGAGATCCAGGAAAATAGGGAAATTTCTAGTAATGTATTAGCAATGATAAAAGTGTAAGTGATATAAAGAGTAAATAACTCTATATTTTTTTAATCTTACTACATGCAGAGCAACTGATAGCATTCATAAGTATATATGATTAGCATTGATGGTGATTTAGGTAATAAAGTCATTATTTACAAACCTTATAAACTTCACGGAACCTCTTATCCTGCTCCACAGAGTATGGCGGTGCTATATTAGGGAATGTGAGGTCCTTGGATGTAAACATAGGCGCTGAAACAATTCATCATTTGAAAATTAATACCTAGGCATACTCATACCAATTAATATTAAATGTTGTAAGCTAAGCTTTATTTACAACAACTGATACTAAGGGATAGTCAATATCATCTATTTAATGAAACAATAGCCCATATTTGATAGCTCATTCAAGACAAATTCAACCATGTACCCATACAATAAGTATTGATTACTTTGTACAAACAATATCATGAGAATCCCTCCAAAATAGGTATCTGATTAACGAGAATATGTTCATTTAGTTATCTTGAACTAAATATTTGAACGATAAGAAGGTTTGAACGTAAGCTTTCTCAGAAATGTAGTATTTCGTGCACATAAGGACTGAATGGCCTTGCTCCGAATTGCAACGATTCTACGAGCGTGTTATGGCTAGGGGCCGCTCTAATGCTGGTATACTTACGTGGTCTGGGCCTACGTCCACTTCCAGGCCTCGGGCTCCCGAAGGCACCCCGGGTTTGGAAGGAACCTTCTGGTCTATTACGCCTTTCATTGTCCAATCTCTCTTGTAAGCCTTTGACTTTTTCCTCGATAGAAGTGCTGGACATTATGTCGATTTGGTTGGTGTTCTAATACATCACGTTAATCATGCAATAGTTTACCGTAAAACCTTTGATTTATATGAAAAACACGATTCCACAAATAAATTATATACACACAACAATCCAATAAAAACCATACATATATTTACACAGATTGCGTAGAGAGAACCCCTTTTCTTGTGACAGTTCAATAAAAAGAGAATAACAATATGATTTTACACTCTGTGTTAAATTTTCTGTTCATTTCTGTATATCAGTATAAAAGTTATTTGTTATTCGATATGTTTTTAAACTCATTTAAAATGCGTAATTCTTTAATAATATTATGGAAAATGCAAACAAGTAAAAATATATTAAAAGTCAAACTTTGCAAGACTACTAATATTTTAAAGTTAGTTTCACCATGCATGCCATATTAATTTTATTATCAAAAACAATAAATTCCTTGCATCATTGAATAATATAGATTTCGTAAAAATAATGGGACTAAAGGAACTAATTTCTCTTATTGAAACAATAGAAAATATTTTAACTATATGTATCGATGTCCGTTGTATTTTAAAATATTTTCTAATAAACAGAAATCCATAAAACACCTAACTACTTACCAAACATTATAATTCCATACTTAATTGCATATTTCTTTAAATCATAAGGAGTAACCGAGTACAGTTGTAACGAATACATTTTTTGTACTATCTGACAGTCTGACAGAATATTATCTAGAGATCCCGCCACATAAGGTGGCAGTAGCCAAACTTGGAACTAAATTTGACGTTACCGCCATTGCGTGTTATTTTGTATGAAAGGTAAATTTAGTATTACCAGCGTTGTGTTTTTTGCCCACTCTTTGTAATTTTTATGTTTGTTAAGGGTGATTATAATAAATTGATTTGCGGAGTTTCTTGTTAGTTCTTCTCCAAGCTAGGGTCTCCGCTGATCTAACCTCGGTAAAAAATATGTAAAGACAAAGCTCAGTGCCATGTTTGAAATAATAGTTTTAAGAGATTCACGATTTATACTCATGATATAAGATATAAGGATGGGTATAAGATTGATTGCAGCTGTGGGAAATCCTACGTCGAACACACTAAACGGTCTATTGCGGACAGAGTGAAGGAACACATAATATATGTAATATATAATAAGAAGGATAAGTCCCGTTAATTATTAATCATGTTTGAAATAGTTTAATAAACATATTTTGACTTTGATATATTAATTTGTTTTATTTGAGTTTATAGCTCTGCAACCAAAGACCGTTACAAATGAAACCTATAATGTATCGAGCCGTATGGCACAGTGAGTGCTAGTTTTGGCGTGTTTACTGGTAACACTGAATTACGCGACTGTGGCGACGCCTCCAACTGCCACCTTATGTGGCGGGATCTCTAAATGCTGCATTCATTCATTCTCATTGCAATTGAATGAATGCTACCCCCACATCCCCTCCGTGGATTGTATTGTATTCCTACTACATTGATATTGTTTGTTTTCTAATCTAATTCGTAAAACCATTTATGGTAAAATGTGTGAATTTAGATAGAAGCTTTATCAATATTTAAAACTTTCCTCGAAATCCTATTAAGTGTTCCTATTGAAGTGATAAAATAAGTTAGTAAAGAGTGTAAATTGAATCAATTAGTAATAAGTAAAAGTGGTGTTAGAAGTTTATCATTATTTTCGTCCTGATCCTTGATCAAAATGCAGTCTACGTCCGAAGGATGCATGAACATTGCGGAGTTAGCGAACCAGTTACGCAGAGAAAGGATTTTCATAAATTCCGAGCGACAGTTACTTCAAAACCTGAATGAGGAAGTAGAGAAAAGTAACTTGGAACTGCTGAAAGTAGCATGGATCTGCTCTCAACAGCGGTACAACCTCAACAACTTGATGTCAGCAAGGTCTGAGGCTGATGCAGTGGTTGCCTGCCAGAGAGCCACCACCATCAATGAAGCGACCTTTGTTGATGCACACAAAATATTTTCTGTCAAGGTAAGACATGCATAGCAATTAATCAGTTACTGAATAACAATGCATTTATGTGCATTGTTTTCATCCTTGACCCTGATTTAAGTTGGGAAGCAAATTTTACTTGATGCATTGGCTGTTTGTATTTGTTTTCTTGTCTCAAAAAATTAGGTCACTTAATAAATTTATATGGATAGATTGATTAATATGCATAAATATTTTCCAAACAAATATAACAGATATTTTACAAAGATCCCAACTACTGGCATGACAGTATTGCCTGGTAAGAGCTAAAAGAGAAAAGTCCTACGCCCCTCTTGATTGATCAAATCAAACAATTTAAATAATAAGGTCAAATACATGATGTGGTGCATTACATTCAAAATTGAATTCAATAAGTGGGTGTAGTTTAGGTGAAGGAAGTGAAAGTATTCAATACACAACATACCATAATCAGGAATGTCTATATTTCCTAAGTAACACATGACTTCAACCGAGAGGGTCTACCTAAGTAATGAAGTAACTTATTACACTTACAACTCTCAAGACTAATACAGAACTCAACTCAACTCTGTAGAATACTACAGACTAACCTGTCTATCTAAATAACTATCTGGTGAAATGGGTTTGTTATGATAGTTAGCTGTAAATGAACCGCCCTACAAGGCCAAACTTCTGCCTGCCCCACTGGGGATGAAAGTCCTAAAGTAGTTATATGTATGTTCTACTTGTATTCCAGGAAACAAATGCCCTTGGAGAGTTGTTAGGGTGGCTCAGAGACTCCCCACATTTAGTCACGCTATGCCTTCTGCTAGGGGAAGACCACATGCCTCCCAGTCTGGTGCCGGCACTGGTCTCCGGACTGTACGGCAGTGGAAGGACTCCGGCTAACAGGACCCAGTTACTGGCTGTGATGCGGTCACTGATCAAACATCAGTTGGCTATGTCTTCGGATCCTAGGAAGTGAGTAGTGTTTGCATAATTGTGGTTTAATATTTGTTATTAAAGAAATAAAATTTGCACTTATACAAAGAACCAAACTATGAATATGATTGCTATAAGGTAAGTTATGTTTTAGTTTAATGAATCTTTGAACCAAAATACAAGACCTATAGTTTACATAGTGATTCACCACTTAACTATGGATGTTTTACACTCGTGAATGAGCTTAATCACAGAATTAAGCTATTTGTAATATTACCTTCATTCAGTATATTGCATAAATGCTTTATTATCAAAACAAAACCAATGCTGTCAATATTATTTTAGTTTACCAATGATGAAGATAAGCTGTATCATATTTTAGTCAGCACCTTTTCACTCCATCTGTGTATATTGACAAAGACAAAAGACAAACAAGTTCACGACCATTAATCCTTGCGGGGTAGTCAGAGGTTCAGGTGTCCATCTCCGCAATTGCGAAGGTAGTAATTCTATGGCCACCTCGAACCCACGTGTTGACCAGATAGTCAGTACTCAATGTGACAGGTGGTAAGCCATGTCACCATTTACAAGCACTATAACCTGTTCGGGTAACATAGGTTTCCTCACAATGTTTTCCTTCGCCATAGTATTGAACGCATTTTGTAAATGTATGTTTATTACGAAAATGTAGCATACTCAAGCAGGAATTGAACCCTGTACCCACTGATACAGAGTCATGCCCCAAACAACTGAACTACGTAGAATACGTGTATATTGGTATAACTATTTAAAGCATGTATCTACAGTGAATTAATTTGTCGCCTTTCCTTCTCATTACAGACTACTTCGTACAAGCAAATGTGGCCTTACCCAAGTGTACAGTGTGTTCAGAGATGGTCACTCACCAGCTCGCCACTTCCTCATCATGGCTCTCAGAGGACCAGTGATGGCTGTACTCAATGATGATGAGTTCTACCTGGACATAGATCCTGAAAAGGCTTTGGACAGGTTGGTGATTGAATATCATTGTTAATGGTTAGATTTATGGTACGACAAGAAGAGATTGTAACTCATTAATTAAAGTGAAGGAATTTTATATGAAAACCATCAGAGCACCACAATAATAAAAAAAAATTTGGACTAATGTGAACATCGTGAAGAAAACTATTTCTTGTGATATTGGTATGCAAAATCATTTCACAAAGAGCTCATTAAATGACATACCATAATGTTACCATGATCATCCAGATTTCTACTTTACATAACATTCATTTTAAAGTGTAAATCTGTAAAAGACTGCAATGTTTCATGATTCACCATTTTTGCAACTTAATTACTAAACAAAATCCTATTTATCAAATCACAAAATTACATTGTCCATTCCAGATTTCCCCAAAGCGACCGACTGAAGAAGTTTGGACCGCCCAGCAACCCTGAGTACGCGTCCAAGGTGTCCCGCTACCGGAAATGGACGGTGCAGTGCCTCCACAACCTCACCAGCAAGTTCATCGCCTCCTTCCGGGAGCACTGGACCAATTTCCCCGCCTGCATCGCTTGGATTGTGCAGCAGATCGTGCATAGGCTCAAGCAGCACTCGCGGTGAGTATAGCTTAGACGTGAAAGGCCGTAGTCGAGTAGATATACTGGTTCTCGGTCAGCGAAGTTAAGATAAGTGGGTTAGGATGGGTGACCGTAGTTAGTGAGTTTGGGAATGAAAACTGAAATGAACTGTCTATTTCATTATCAAGTATAAATTGGGTTTTTTAAGAGGCAGAAGATCTAGAGTTAATCTGAATCGTCCTGAAAAATTATCAGCCATGTCCTGAAAAGTTATTAATATTTACCTGAAAAAAAATAGCTCATCTCCTGAAAAAATAGTAACATTGTACTGAAAAGACACAATTTTTGTTCTTTCAAATAGCACATGTCCTAAAAACATTATTAATATAGTCGTGAAAAAATATTAACATTGTGCTGAAAAAACATAATTTTTGTCCTGACAAAAAACAGAAGTCCTGAAAAATTAGTAATGTTGTGCTGAAAAATAATACATGTCCTGAAAAAGACAATTTTATACTGAAACATTATACATATTTTCCTGAAAAAATATGACATGTCCTGAAAATGACAAATTATTTGTCCTGAAAAAATAATACATATCATGAAAAGTTATTAAGATTGTCCTGAAAAAAGTAATACATGTCCTGAAAAAGACAAATTGCTTTTTTTGTCCTGAAAAATAGCAGATGTCCTAAAAAAATTTATTAATATTGTCCTGAAAAAATAATACTTGTCCTTAAAAATTATCAGCCATTTCCTGATAAAGACAATTTTGTCCTGAAAAATAGCAGATGTCCTAAAAAATTATTAATATTGTCGTGAAAAACAATACACGTCCTGAAAAATTATCAGCTATGTCCTGAAAAGCCAATTTTTTTCCTGAAAAATAACTCATGTCCTGAAAACATATTGATTTACAAAATAATGTCCTGAAAATGACAAATTATTTGTCCTGAAAAAATAATACATATCCTGAAAAGTTATTAAGATTGTCCTGAAGAAAATACACATTGTACTGAAAAGACACAATTTTGTCCTGAAAAATAGCAGATGTCCTGAAAAGTTATTAATGTTGTCCTGAAAAAATAAGACATGCCCTGAAAAATTTTCAATTATGTCCTGTAAAAGACACCATTTTTTCCTGAAAAATAATGTCCTGAAAACATATTGATTTTGTCTTTAAAAAAATACATATCCTAAAAAGTTATTAATATTTTCCTGAAAAAAAAAAAGGATTATTTAGTAATGTTGGTTGATAATAATTTTTACATGACCTAAAAGTGAAGTATCAAAAAACATGACATCCCGAAAAAACCTATTTTCTTATTTTCTCTAGCCCTTTCTTACACGCATTATGTCCCCAGGACCCCAGAGCGAGAAGCGCACGAGATCTGCACCGACCTGATCCTGTCGTACTACATCTGCCCCGCCATCGTCAGTCCCGAGCCCCATGGGATAGTCGACATCCCCGTGTCGGCTGTAGCGCGGTTCAACCTCATGCAGATCGCGCAGATCATTCAGAACCTCGGCATGGCTAAGTACCAGGAGGTGAGGGAACAATGCTCAAGTTATTGTTTAGCATGTACCAATGAAGTTTAATAAGTTTCTGTGTATATTTTCGTAATAAAAATTCATCTAATATTACGGTGGGGAAACCATTGTGAGGGAACCTACCTGTTCCCTGAACAGGTAATAGTCAATGCTTGTAAATGGCGACATGGCGTAGCACCGGTCATATTGAGTACTGACTATCTGGTCAACACGTGGGTTCGAGGTGCCCATAGAATTACTACCTTCGCAATTGTGGGGATGGAAATCTGAACCTCTAACTACCCCGAAATGTGAACGCGTTTGTGTTTTTGTTTTTTTTTTTTGTAAAATACTTGCTACTTGTATATAATATTTGTAATAGAGCAAGGTAAAATATTGATAATTATAAGTAGTTTTAATAGTGTCGCCACGGTTAAGCAGGCAACTGTTAAATTATATAAAGTAGTGTGGTTAATATTAGACCAATAGCAAACATAATATGCAAGAAATATAACAAATCGACAATATCTTCTATCGATTGCTAATTAATTAATGTCCAGGCAATCTTGTACTGAATTGATGTAATATTTTATCAATTCCAGCCGGAAAGTAAAGCCCGCGATTTGTACGGGAAATTCGACCGTTCGTGCGTATGGTCGTTAGTGGACGCAACATGCGACGCGTCGTTAGCGCCCGACGGCCCAGCGCCGACTGACGCCGCAGCCGTGCGAACGGAACCGCCAGTGGCGACCTCTATATCGCTGTACACGAGGCAGGACTTGGATATTTTGGTCAGTGTTGTTTATTGTACTAGTGCACTCGAATACAGCTGTATGTACAGACGTGCATACATTGTCTAATGTCATTAACTTGTCATATAATTCCCACCACTTGTTGATTTAATAAAACTTGATAAATGCGGGTACTTACATAAGCTTATCAAGTAGCTTACCCCATGTTACGAGACTTGAGGTCTCCTTTTTTAAGTTCGCATAAAACTACTTTATTATAGTAGTTTTATTGGATACGTATTGCAGGATAAACTGAACCCCGTCTGTTAAATTTTCATCATCTTTCTCTTCAACAAATAGTGAGTCGTGGTATAATGGTATACAAACTTAAATGTGTATAACCTTTAATTGTATGGCATACACAGTTGACATTCCTGAAGCGCATCTCGTCGCGGCTGAACAACAACACTCCGAGTGTCACGTCTGAAGAAGCCTCCACCAGTTCTTCAGTCGAAGCCGGAGCTGTGGCGCTCAGGTAACTTACTTAAGTACTTGAGAGTCTGAGGTTCTTCACTATTACATTTCTAACACGCCTTTACAGCAAAATATTGTAGAAAATACTAATCGTTCTAGATAGTGAATAAAATGGAATTGTGTTCATTGACTTTTGAGTATCTCGAAATAACAGTTTATAATAATTATACATAGAACATTTGGTGCACACCTGCGACATAGAACGTTGTGATGGAACAATAGTTTAATTATTACGTGTATGGTGAATAAAAAAAATACATTTATCTGGTTATTGTATATTTTTATGGTTATTATATTTGTTACTATTATTTTTGTATTGGGCGTGATCTTGACAAGCTGTTGTTAATATGTTATAATATATGTTTAAAGAGTATTTATTCCCCTCCCAGTGAGACGGCGAGCGAGGGCTCTTCGGGCAGTGGGTCGGCGTGCACGGCCAACCTCACGGCGCTGCTGCAGAGCATCGAACCCAACTACCGGATTCGCCTGCACGACCTCCTCAGGAAGGTGCCCCAATGTATGCCCAGGTGAATGAAATTCTTTTTACTATAAATATCAAAAGAGAGTAAAAAAAATATTTCTCAATAAAAAATGTCATTATGTCTTGAAAATTAATATTATAATAATGAAGCTACATAGTTCTCTTGTGTAAATAGGATACATCTGTTTGCCTCTTTTTCGTAACAGTTCGTAATAGGTAACTAAAAAAGGCAAGCTTTGACGAATGGCTGTTAACGTTTCACAAGTATAGACGGACTCAATGCCATAATGTCATGTCAAGTCATACGAAATACAGTTAATTAGATAGATTTAATCCAATATGTAAAAAATCTACCACTAAAAAATCCTAGAACGAAGAAGTAGATTAGAATATTTAAATACATTTTTTTAATATACTTTTGTCTTCCTTTAGCAAACAACCTTCCCAAAACGGCTCGAAGGACCAACAGTGTGACGCGGCGGCCACCCCCAAGAAGAGCATCCTGTCCAAGGTGCCGAAGCCCCGGCTGCACCGCGGGGGCAGCGACGACAAGGGCCACAGCCACGACAGGGACGACCGCCTGGACACCCCCGAGGTCATCGTCATCAAGCTCATGGCCACCGAGGAACAGGACTATGTCGGTCAGTGGGCAAACAAGCTGTACTTTCTTAGCATATACCACGAACCAAATATAAAGAGGACCCGGCGAAAGGAGCGGTCCTCGTTACGCGTTGCGGAGTCCAAATGGCGTGTTTTAATTGGTGCGGAGTCTAAAATTATATATACCTATGTTATGTCTCACAAAATGCCATGTTTTAATTATTGTAATATACGATGGTCACTCAAGTCTTTGACTAGCCCAAAGGTTTTTTGGGCGTAGTGGGTGTTATCGAATAGCGTACGTACTCTTGTATAGATTAAGGCTCAATAAGAAGTGACGTGATCTGCAGTAAGAAGTACCTATAACTACCGAGTGTGTATGAGGTGGTGTATAAGTTTCAAAGAAGCGAAAAAGGTCTGTCTGGATCGGGACAGATGGGAATCCGTGATCTCTCCTTACCCCTCTACGGCGAATCAGGCGTGATGGAAATTAAATTATCTAAATTAGTATATTATGTTACTTAGATGGTGCTAAACCATTCCAAATGTTTTCCCATGTTTAATGCTATCTACTTAACAAATACCTATAACGTAAATGTATTAAAGGGCAAGTTAGATGCATGTAAGGAATACTGATTACTTTCTTCTACATATAACTTTTATGGCTTAGGTTTGGTTCCGGAGTCGAAGGTTCTAGAATCATACTACGGCGGCTCGGAAGCGGGCGACGCGGATGAAACGGCTTCAGCCTTAGCCGTGGCGGGCGCCAACGCTCCTATTCAAAAGAGAACTAGGTATGTTTCCCTATGACCAGTAATTAGATAAGTTGTCTATACATGCAGTACAGGCTTTCCATTTCATGCATGTAATAGAGGACTAGCGATAAAATGAAGTTCTAGTAATAATAATTGTGTCGGCAGCGCATTAACACCAATATGGAACCAAATGTAATGAATACTACCAATATCAGCATCTTCAATAATTATACTAAAGGATTGAAGAAACGTTTTGCCCAAATTTCAGTACATACTTACCTTATTAATAGTTTTTGACTAAAGGTGAAGACGAATATGTACTTTTAACCCTTCAGAATCACCTACAGTGACGGACTTTACCCTTTACCCGATAATTTAGCTATTATATGTATGTGCTTGTAGGTTGGCCGGCATTGAATGGATGCGAATGGCCACTGACAGGGAGAAGTGGCGTCATTTGGGGGAGGCCTATGTCCAACAGTGGATTACTTCAGGCTGATGATGATGATGATGTATGTGCTTGTAGGTTCTCGGTGTCGCACGACGAAGTGTCGCTGGGCAACACGTCGGACAACCTGGAGGCGGTGTCGGAGGCCGCCTCCAACCACAGCGTCAGCTCCAGCCTCGAGCTCGAGACCGAGGACCAGAACGACAACATGTCCGACATGGTAACCAATCAATCGTTCACTCACTCGGTCATTCAACCTAACCTGTACTTTCTTAGCATATACCACGAACCAAATATAAAGAGGACCCGGAGCGGTCCTCGTTACGCGTTGCGGAGTCCAAATGGCGTGTTTTAATTGGTGCGGAGTCTAAAATTATACATATATACCTATGTTATGTCTCACAAAATGCCTTGTTTTAATTAGTTGTAATATCTCACCTCTATCTCGCGTACCTCGTTTCACCCCGCGTAATGCCACACTAGTTTCCATACAAATATTGCGTAAGGCCCACTCCTCTTATTAATTACTCCATGGCATATACTGTATTGAATTGTTTTTATTCGGAAATAATGCAGATCAAGTCGGGTATTAATTAAGCCAATGCTGAATGTTTATTGTTAACCTATTGCCACCTCTTGGCATTGTTAATATGCTCATTGACACATAACAATAATAGAATATAACTGTTTGTAATATTTGTTGATTTGACCAAAATAATGAATTTATCTACTTACTTTCTTATATTGTTGAGATATATTATATAGGTATCGTAGAAATATAAAATTGTCTTACCATCCTGTAATTAACGAAGCCACAACAAGCGCCTTCCATTTTCTTTGCAGGTGTCGGCGAACGTGAGTGGTAGAGGCAGCCCCAACATCTCTGGACGAGAGACGCCGTCCTCCCAGGTCACTGACGGAGATAACAACAACGACGGCCAGAGCCGGTTAGTTGTTAATCCCTTAATTTATTGAAGTTCATTAAGCCAAGGAGAATTTATACTATGAACTTTAGATTTTTTGCTGGCTTAAAAACATGTATTTACACTTCTACGTCCCCAATAGACAGAGATAGGATAGGCAGATACTATCGATCGCCACCTTCCTCTTGAATCACTCAATCTAATTAAAAAAACCGCATCATAATCCGTTGTGTAGTTTCAAAGATTGAAGCATACAAAGGGACATAGGGACAGAGAAAGCGACTTTGTTTTATACTATGTAGTGATTAGGTGTTGTGATGTGTTTTGCGGTGGCAGTGTGGTGGCGGCGGGGCCGGTGAGCCAGGCTAGCGGCGTGGAGGCCAAGCTCATGAAGCAGACAAGGAACGAGATCGAGGACAAGTTCTGCAAGTTCGAGATCAGGGTGAGCGCACCACTGGAATGATAATGAAGCGATTATTCATACAAACGTACACATCACGCCTGATTCCCTGTAGAGGGGTAGGCAGAGATCACGGATCCCCATTTGTCCCACTGACAGATCACTTTCGCTTCATTGACACTGATACATCTTGTCATACACACTCGGTGGTTATAGTTACTCCTAGATTATTATTCATACATACATATGGACATCCTTTAATCCCTTTCGAATTCGAACCTTGGAGGTATAATATCTCTTAGGTCACTTTTGAGCATGAATATTAGGATTGTGATGTTATATGGAACATTGGTGACAGGTTGCTAGCCTATCGTCAAATAGATTCCATCTATCCGTAGTCCCTTACGACATGACGGAATAAACGGCAGCTAGTTAGCAAATATAAAGAATGATGAAAACTATCCATTTGAAAATAAACTATAAAACTAAAAAATAGATTCAAAAACAGTAAAGTTCTCTTATATGCTTATATTGTCTACCCTGATCGTTGAATTACCAGTATACCATACACATCACGCCTGATTCCCTGTAGGGTAGGCAGATATCACAGATCCCCATTTATCCCGATCCTGACGGACCACTTTCGCTTCATTGTAATTCGTACAGTTCGAGCAGGTACAAATATTTATAGTGCCTATCATATTTTGTTTGCAGAAACTTCTGGAAGGTGACGAGACGGTGAGCATAATGTCTGATACGTGGAGCACCGATGTTCTAGCCTCTGATTCGGAGACGATCGGCGACTCTTGCGAGCAAACTCAGATTGCGGCTAATCAAAGTAAGTCTTAGATCTAAGGGTATACATAAAATTGTTAATGAATGAATGTTTATTACATTAAACTAGCCCAGTGGTATGTTAAGATGTAAAAAGGAATGGAACTAGAGTGTAAACTCCTTTCTTCCCGTAATAACAAGAATCTTTCTTGAGTATTTTTTTGGCTATACATATTACGTAATTACATATAATACAATATACATAATTTCGTTCTTTTAGTCTTATTATTCGACGTAGGTCAGTTGTTTTGGGATTGACTCTGTATCAGTGGGTACAGGGCTCAAATACCGCGTGGGCGTGTATGGAAATATGAATTTAATGAATTTTATGTACTTTTTCGTAATAATTTACGAAATAAATCGAATATTACGGTGAGGGAAAACATCGTGAACAAATGTACCTGTTCCATGAACAGGTAATAAAGGCAGGCGCTTGTAAATGGCGACATGGCTTACCACCTGTCACATTGAGTACTGACTATCTGGTCAACACGTGGGTTCGAGATGGCATAGAATTACTACCTACGCAACAAAAGCTTGACATTTTAACGACCCAAACTAGAACAGGATAAAAAATGAAATAAGATATCACCCCAGTAAACTTCGCCAACGATTAAAGTGTGTAGTGTACTGGTCCGAAATACTACAACAAAAGGTCGCTGGTGGTACAAATTGCCAGAGGGTGAATGGGAAACACTCACCTTTCACGGAGATTTGGTCGAGAATAGATATACAAGGATTTCTTCTAATGCTGTTAGGTTTTTACATCACTTGCACACGATTTTTTTAGCGATAGTTCACGAGCTCGATAGCTGGATTAATTTATTTAATTTTCATTGCGAATTCGCTGCTTCCATGCAGCGCCGATACGATACTAATAATTAGTATCGTATCGGCGCTATTATTGCGGCGCAATTATTGTCACGACGTATATAAGGAAGGAAGTAAGAGCGAGGTAATGAAAGTGTTGCCAGGAATTGAAAGGTTTGCGTAGTCATGTACGTCTAAGGCAGTTGTGGTTTGTTTGAAGGTGCCAACGCCAGCAACGCGACGGCGCCTGACGTGTCGGAGACGGCCAGCGAGTCCGCTTGGAGCATGGATGTGCTGGCTTCCGACAGCGACCGCAATACAGAGGTAAGGCAATCATAGCGATATGAGTGAGACTTGTTACCTTTTAGAGATAGGCAGAATTCATTGGCCTGTAAGGTATAGCTAAAAACGTATACCCAATACTTACTAAATACCTAAATTTAACTATCTAATCGACCTAAATAAGAACCTGTTACATAGTTTTGAGAGTATTGTTGTTTTTTTATAGATAACTTAATCTGCAAGCTTGGAATAAAGTAGACGTATAGTTTAGTTTAGTTTAGTTTGTAGGGCTCCGTGGTTTCCGCAATTAGTCCCCACTGGGACTATTTTGCGTGATGTCGCTGACTATTCCAGCCAGCCCAGCACCCGCCAGAAGCGCAGAAGACGCCTAACGTCTTCACAGGCTTCCCGAAGCGACCCCGGTTTCCCAAGGATTTTAGCCCGTTCTTCAGCCACGGCCCAGCACTCCAGGACAACGTGGCCAATGGTTTCAGTGGAGTCAATGCAGCCCCTGCACAGAGGGCTATCCGTGATTCCGAGCTTGAATAGGTGCCCGTTTAGTCTGCAATGGCCGGTGATATTTTCGGTCATCACACGCAGTTCTCTTCTCGTTAGTTGAAGTAATTTGTTCGTTAATTTGGGAGCCAACTCTGGAAAAACTTCCTTTGAATGGCTCGAGCCATCGAGTTCCCTCCATCTCAAATTTTGTAGTTCCCTGGTCCAGGTTCTTATCCATGATCTGAACTTGCTGAAGGGGAGGGGCAACAAAGGCTCCGGAGCCACCAAGGCGCCCCGCGCTTCTTCTTGCAAGCTCATCCGCTGCGTCGTTCCAGAGTGATCCACTATGTCCTCTAATCCACTGCAGTGTCACACTATTCATAATGGACACCTTGGTAAGCTGGAGATGACACTCGTGTATTAGCTTTGATGTTATTGTCGTACTGGACAGCGCCATCAAGACGGAAGCGCTGTCCGAGACCACCTTTATGTGGTATCCCTTGAGTCCACGTCGCAGAACGGCGACCGCCGCCTCGATAATTGCTACACATTCACATTGGAATATGGAGCTGTGGACCCCCAGAGACAGTGATATATTTATGTTGAGATCTATTGAGTATATACCCGCTCCAGTGCCATTATGGGTCTTGGAGCCATCCGTGTATATACGGACGTACTTGGTGTCCACTCGATCTCCGTCTTCCTGCATGTTGATGCTGTAGTTTTTTTGCATTGCCCACACGGCAGGGATTCTGTCACACGATGCGCCCAACAGCGGTTCCCTTGCCAGGGCCCTTTTTAGTATCCTAGTGTGAGGACAGTCGCTGCGAGCCCAGTGGCCCGAGTTATCGATTCTAATTGCGGCCATAGTAGCCTCTTGCTGAATGTACAAATCCAAGGGCGCTAAGTCCACCAGGACCTCAAGGGCAGCCGATGGAGTTGTCCTCATGCATCCGGTTATTGCGGTCGTAGCGATTCTCTGGAATCTTTGAAGTTTCTGTACCACCGTGGACAATTCAGTTCTTTGCCACCAGACGACTGAACCATAAGCCACTACGGGTCGGATCAGCGTCGTGTACATCCACTTGGTAATTTCAGGTTTGAGGCCCCATGTTTTGCCTATAAGCCGTTTGCACTGGAAGAAGAGCCCGCAGGCCCTTGCGAGCTTCTTGTCCAAATGCTTGTTCCAGCGTAAGTTGTCATCAAGAATTATCCCCAAGTATTAGTACGTAGTACGTAGTAGACGTATAAATAATAATAATATATATGATGTATTTTATGTGTTGTGTTTCATTACATAATTCATATTACATATCGCATTTTTGTTTTTATAATTGATTAGACATAATTTCCATTGGTACACGCTCAGGCGGTATTCGGACCTGTACCAACTGATACAGAGTCAAGCCCCAAACAACTGAGCTACACCGTATGACTGAATATCTCTCGTATAAATAAGTTTTAATAGAAGTGTCCGTTCAAAGGTGGACACAGACGACTGCGTGTCGGTGGCGGCGCGGTCGGACACCTCGTGGCCTCGAAGGCCCTCGCACCAGGAGGAAACCACGCCCATCAAGACACGCCATCACGTGAGTTACTGTTTATTCGCGTACTTCAACGTATATTTAAGACATGTATCGATACCAATATTATAAAGAGGTAAGGTTTGATTTTTTGTTTGTTTGACGCGAATAGGCTCCGAAACAACTGGATCAATTTGAAAAATTCTTTTACCCTTGGAAAGCTACATTATCCCTGAGTGTCATAGGCTATATTTCATTTTGGAAAAAAAATAGGGATCCGTACTAAAACTCTAATAATCTATAATATTCAAGTTCCGTGCTAGTACTTAATATAGATAGTTTGATTCATATGTATAAAACATAACATAAACCTTAACTGAAAAGCAAAAGAATAGCTTATTAGTATTAGCTTATTAGTATTAATTCTTACCTCTCCTTACATCGAGAATCGAAGACCACAAGAATAGCGTTAAAGTAGCTAACCGTTACCGCTTGCCATTATTACAATAATGCAAACGACGACGTGGTAAAATTGTGGAGAGTCTTTATGCAGCACAGACTATATCATTATGTCTTTCGCACTGCCCGTAAAAATATGATACTTTTTGTTAACTGATCTATTTGTTTTACTTATCATTGTTATATATCATCCTCATCCTCCCACTGTAAATATCTACTCTAATTCTGATTCAATATTGATATCAATTTGTTCAAATTGTTTTTTCAATTGTTTCCAATTTCTTTCAGCACATAAAGCGACCTGAAACATCGAGTCCGAGGCATTCAAGGCCGAACCTTCATAATCGGTGAGTAGTGTACTTTCATTAATATGAATCACAACAGTCTACAATATGTTGTGTCCCGATTTACCTACTTAGCTTTATATTTACCTCCCTAACTAGTACGATATGATTTTTAAGATGAGAAGAAAGAAGAATTGTAATTCATATTATATACAAAGAAAAACCCGGCTTCACTCGACCAGGGCGCGACCAAGGCAGAATTATCGCTACCCAACCAGCCGAAGCCATGTTAACAATGACAATTGTGTTTTGAATACTTCATAAACGAATTTGTTTTCGTCTCATAATCATTATTTTTACCGCAACGTAACGAAATAATTAATATAAGTATCTATACGTAAAGTTTAGTGTTGCTGTGAATTTGTTACATCGTATATCTCATTATATTAACTGTAATGTATTGAACCTGTGATGATTATAAAATGTAAATAAAATAAGTCACTTTAATTTATTTAAACTTCTGATTAATAATTAACGGGACTTATCGCGTAAGTTTATATATAATAAAATTACCTTTTATTAACCCGACGTTTCGGCTACGTTGCAGTAGCCATGGTCACGGGCAGACTAGTAAACTTTTTTACTAGGCGATAAGTCCCGTTAACTATTAATCATGAGTATAAATCGCGAATCTCTTAAAACTATAATTTATTGAAACTTCGTTCAGTTCGGGCTCGAACTACCTGTGCGCGACGGCGCAGTTGTCTCGCGGGGCTGAGCTGGACCTGAGCGCCCAGCCACGCTCCCCCGCCCACGGCTTCGACAACCGGAAGAGCATCCTCGTCAACGGGTACCCGGTAAGGACACCCTGACCCAGGGATGGGCAGTCTGTAGCTATTGACTCTAATTGATATAAATAAATAAAGGAATAAATAACTCCATAATTAAATTTATGAAACAGGGTTTTATCTCACAGATATTATTTATACCCAAGAGTTACAGGTCTATCGAAGCCCCATTTTTAAGGAGAGAATGTGCTACGCTAACTAGTCATTGTCTGTAGATGGCGACAATGTTTACCTAAAGTCAAGACGACATTAAAACCGCCTGTAACGTTTTATGCTGTATCTAATAAACCACTTTGTTATTGAGTGACCGATAGTCATCGCTACATTAAAGCCAATTTAACCACATAGTCAGCCAAAGAGACGCGGCGCTGCATGTACCTGTTAATGGTTGTATGTACGTATTCAGGTGATGACGTGCTACACGACGTCCGCGCCAGAAAGCCCCAGTACGTCTACGCCTGCTCATCATCCAAATGACGTTTTCGACTATGGAGCATGCAATAGGTAAGCTATGGATTTTTTTCTGCAATATGAAAAGGACGCAATCATTTTTTATTGAGAACGTAAACAAGAAAAAATGGGATGGGTACGCAATCAAATTTTCCTGCCTGCTTCTCATCCTGGCATGTTGTAAGAGGAATGTGGCATGTGTTAAGGTAGCAATCTATCACTAAAACATTGTATTTCGCCTTTACAACACCAATAGTCATACTAAAAGTGGTCATTTTAACTTTTTCATACATTGAAAGCATAAAAGTGTACATTAATAAGTAATGTACGTGCCGTTTTATTTCCAGTAACGACGCACAAACGGCGTCCACGCTAGAGGGCGGGAGTGATGCTACCTCCCAGTGGGTAGACGACAGCTTCCCCTCCACACGCGGATCTCCGCCTGCGGATCCGCCCTCGCCCTACCGCCATGCGGACGATACGGCATCGCGGAACTCCAGTGAGAGCGATTATCCCGACCCTTATGATCGGTGAGTTGGGTATTTTAAAGCCAGAAATGAATTTTTCATTGATATAGAAAATTCTTTGGTGAATGTTTGTAAATTCGGAGTCATTTGGTTTTCGTTTCTTTGAACTGAACCGTGCCCGCTTCTGAACTTTATAAGTGCAATTTCATAAATGCATTGCAAAACAAATTCCTTCTACGGTGACAATACCTGTCCATTCTCCAAATTCGAAATCTTCTTTCAAGTCGAAATAGAACACTACATTAACCATCGATTATCTATTGTAAAACTGCCTACGATGTTATCCATGTTAGATATCGTCTTGTAATTCTATCTTTTACAAGTCCCATTTTAAAAACTCAAAACATATCGCCCTTTCCCTCCCGCAGCCGCTTCGACCCATCCGCGGAAGCAGGACCGAGCCAGGAGGCCGATTCTCGTAACACGATCCAGGACCTAATGACGCGCATGTCTACCGCCACCATATCCACGTCAGCAAACATCGTGAACAACATCACGGCGAGGATAGTGAAATCGGAGATACGGACCATCGTTTCCATTAGTTCTTCGAAGATCGAGAGGCGGAACAACGGACATAGTGAGTTGCTTGTTTTATGGAATTGGGTTTTAGTAGATACTAGCGACCCGCTCCGGCTTTGCACGGTAATAAAATATATAGCCTACTCCATTATTTAATGGATGTTATTATACATATAAACCTTCCTCTTGAATCAATCTAACTATTAAAAAAACCGCATCAAAATCCGTTGCGTAGTTTCGAAGATTTAAGCATACAAAGGGACATAGGGACAGAGAAAGCGACTTTGTTTTATACTATGTAGTGATACATTACATAAAGTGTTTATTTACGAAGACAAAAAATGCTGAAAATTATTATTTGAAGACATACAATAACAGATTATGCCTTTACATGTCAGTTTCTCGGCAAATGCGTCAGACTTCAAATATATATTGCATTATTGTAAAAAGCGCAACACTGATCTTATGTCAGAACCACTGTCGATAAACACAGTCCCTTAAGCCCTTTCGGCAGGAACAGAGTCTCTGGAACATAATATATCTGGTAATTATAGAATAGTATTGGCGCTGTGATTACATTAATATGAAATATAGGTGACAAACTATAAAGGCTTACGTTCGAAATACATAATTAAATCTCCGAGGTTTATGAAAGATAGGTATCCGTTATTTCAAGGGCGTACTACGTTTAGGTGATAGTGTACTCTCTACTTCTTAAAGTTAAGTAAGTTAGTTAGTTAAGTTCTTGTTTTTTTTTCTATAAACGTTTATTCATAAATTCAAATTGAAGTTATATACAATAAAACAAGGAATTAAAACTAAAAAAATATTTACAAACTTAAAACTGATTAAAATAAATTACCTATAAATTAAATATGTCTAAAAATTTGTCGCTGTCGTTGGAGCGCAGAGTGCCCAATATGCTGGCAGCGTTCCCCCTCTGAATAGCCAGACTAATTCTCTGGCGGATTAATATTTAAAGTAATCATTTTTCCCGTCACAGACAACGTATCCCTATCCACCCTATCGGTGAACAGCGCGGAGACGTCTTTGTCGGACAAGTCGAGCAGCCAGGACGTGAACTCGGAGCTCGTGACGGAGCGGAGGGTGAGCCCCCCGCCGCAGAAGGCCACCGGCGCCATCCCCAAGAGCATCAGCTTCGACGCCACCGCCGAGAAGTCGCAGAGGTATGGGGAGACTCCGACGTTCTGTCCACCCCGAAGGGGATTGAAGGATGTTAATGTATATTACATATATAATGTGCTGTGATGTGTGAGTTTGTTACTTGGGATCAAATATAAAGTTAAGTTTGATTGATAAGATACGTTTGATTTTCAGCCGAAAAAAGAACGTTGTATTTTGGAATGTTCTTACCACATAAAGTAAAGAATGAGGTATCTGATAATATTCTTTTTACATATCTTAATCCCTACTGTCGTCTATGGCTACATCGAACTCATATTTCACCAGAGAGTCAGTACCCGGTGACAGTTGGTTTTCCATGTTGCCGTGAACATAATGACTTATCTAATCCGAAGAGTAGGCTAATTTTCTTTGTAGGTACATACATATGTAGTAATTACCTTTTAAAAATGTACCTCAAATCATATAAAATACTTTAAATGGACCTACCAATGTTTATTGAATTAGATATGTTCCGATTCATAAACATGGATACTGGTATTTAATAATATGTCATAGTATTGCTATATGTGATTGTTTTGAAGCAGACGCCGCTCCAACGAAGAGATGATAAGCAGCACCGTGGAGGAGGCGAAGAGCAACGGCAAGCGCTCCGGCAGCAACCTCTTCCAGCGGATGAAGATCTTCCGCCACCGGGGGCGCGGCACCCACCACGGACCAGGTATGGCTCCATGGAATGGCAAACTTGTTGTTAAAGAATCAAAGTTTGCTTAGGTGTTTTGGGATATATTTATAAATTTATTAGGGTCATGTCAATACACATAAAGAAAAGAAAGAAAGAAAGAAAAAACTTTATTCACTGACATACAAAAAACACAAACATGGAAAAAAAAATATGTAAAGAACACCGTCGATGCAGTGAAAAGGTGCTGCCTCAGTATACGATGTAGCTAGGCTACATCACTGGTCCTCCGGCAGCACCCGATTCGGAAACTGTCACAAGCTGCATTTAATATATAACAAACATACACAAAATAATTCATTTATAATAACCATCGTGACAAATAAGAAAGAAAGAAAGAAAAGAAAGAAAAATAGTTTATTCACTGCATATTTACATTAGCACGCAATACAAACATTACAACAATACAAACATTACAACAAACAAAATGGTAACCTTGATGCAGTGAAAAGGTGCTGCCTCAGTATACGATGCAGCTACGCTGCATCACTGGTCCTCCGGCTGCACCCGATTCGGAATCTGTCACAAGCTATAAATAATAAACATACACAAAATAATATACTTATAATAAAACATCATAGAAATAACGGATATAATATAACTTGTATATAAAGTTGATAATCTATAATTCATAAACATAATTAATATAACTGGGGTCAACTCGCATATATATATATTACACATATATATTATATTTAATATAGTTAAAGACAATAAGAACAAATACGTCACATAAACATATACGTACATATTAATTCAAATAAGTTTACATATAACATATATATACATACACACACACATATATATACATACACACAATGATATATATATATGGCATTTGCACCGACAAGGTAAGACATAGGTTGGATTTAGGGTAAGGATTTCTGTTGCTCCAGCAGGTAAGTCTTAAACCTACGGCAGAAGATTCCCCTAGAAGCAACGTCGCGGATAGGTGGCGGTATATCATTCCAGCACTTGGACGCAGCGAACTTGAAACACCCCCGAAACGCTGCTGAATGGTGCACTGGCAAAGCAGCCCTAACCTTAAAATGACGGGGGTTCGACGACCACTTGAATTTACGGTACAAGTAAGTAGGGCTCTCCGACCGAATGACACCAAACAACAACGCCGCGAAGTGCAGCCGCCTACGTGACTGCATGTTCAGCAAGTTCGCGTCGTTCAAGTACGGAGTGATGCGGGATCGTCGAGGTATATTAAAACAAAAACGGGTGCATGCGTTTTGTACCCGCTGTATCAACTTCCTAGTTCGACCAAGCATACAGCTACCATAAACAACATCACAGTAGTTAAGCCTCGACAGTATCAACGTTTCACTCAGACAGACACGCAAGTCTACGCTGAGATATTCGCGGATACTGTAGAGCACCCTTAAGCGGTAGAAGCAGTTCCCAACCATACTGAGGACGTGCTTCTCAAAACGAAGCTCCCCGTCCATCAGCAAGCCCAGGTTCCTAACCTCCTCCACCGCCTCTATCACGTTGCCCCTGATAACTATATCATTGGTGGACAGGACATCCATCGTACTTCGAATTTGCGACCGACTTCCAAGAACTAAAACCTTAGATTTGGAAGGGTTAAGCGTAAGACAATTTCTATCAGACCAACACGCAATTCGCTCGAGCTCAGAATTAATGCTCCGTATGCACTCCGACGTACCCGAAGGCTTGGCAGATGCATACAGCTGCAAATCATCAGCGTAGAGATGATATCGACTGCTTTCGATACTGCTAACAACATCCGCGCTATACAGTATAAAAAGCAGAGGACCTAAGATAGAACCCTGTGGCACTCCCCTCGTCAACACACGAGGTGAAGACCACCGAGCTCCACCGTCCATCCCCCGCAACCCAACGACTTGCGTTCGGTGAGATAAATAACTATCGAACCACTTCACAGCACCGGTAGAAAATCCATAATACGTCATCTTGGATAATAGCAAGGGTATGCTCAGACTATCGAAAGCTCTAGAAAAATCGAGTAATACCATTAGGGTGCTCATGCCATCGCCCTGGGCCTGCAGAACGTCGTCTACCACATTCGCCAAGGCGGTCGCAGTAGAGCGGCCCTTCCGGAATCCCGATTGATACTCGGGCAAAATACCGTTTTCTTCTAGATATTTCGTAAGCTGATCACTCACAACCCTCTCCACTATCTTTGACACACATGGAAGGATACTTATAGGACGAAGGTGGGATATATCAGTCGGGTTAGGTATTTTCGGCAACGGCAGGACCCTGGCAGCTTTCCAACTGGTCGGAAAGATACCAGTGCTGAGGCTCCTGTTCACAATCGCTGTCAATACGTCAATAGTCACTGGTAATGTCAATAATAGCATGTCAATGTCAATGTCGTCAACACCCTTGGCCCTCGTCTTAATCGCCGAGACAATCCTTGTCACCGTTTCAGCAGAAACCGGCTTCAGCGAGAAAGACGAAGAACCAAACCGGTGAAACTCATAATATGTCAAGTCACTAATAGCTACATCTGCATTTCCAGGTATGTTCAGGAAATGCTTGTTGATATCGTCAGGGTCGTCAAAAAATTGTGGCAAATCAGTCCGGTCATTGTCAGTTAGAATTATATTTTTTAAGTGTTTCCACATTGTCTTTGAATTAGTCATGTCATTAATTGTTTTGTCAAAATATACCTGTTTTTCAGAGCGTAGAGCCTGAACGACAAGTCGTTTCAGGTCCCTATAGTACTGCTTATGTGCCTCAATTCCAGTACGCTTAAAACGCTTGTAAGCATTGTCGCGTAGCCGCATCATAAGCAGCACAGTGCTCGTCAACCAAGGCTTAGGAGCATCCTTCACCAAAATACTCCTAACGGGGGCATGTTTGTTAAATAATCTTGTTATATTTTCAGTCAAAAGAGTTACTAAGTCATCAACATTGTGATGAGTTGTTATAGTACTCCAGTCTATTTCAGTCAAGTCAGTGTTAAATTTGTCCATGTCAATGTCCTTCAGCGGTCGGTATATAATGTGCCTTGGCACTGGTTTATTCCGCTTCAGGTCAAGCTCAGCCAGAACAAAGGCATGCCTGCCTAAGTCAGGGCTGTGCTGAACGTCCACAGACCGAACCAGTGCGTCAGTAATTATTAAGTCAATTGTGCTTTGTGAATGGTTAGTAAAATGAGTCGGTTTTTGAACATGCTGAGTTAGTTTTAGAGTAGTCATAAAGTCAGTCAATGATTTGTGATTTCTGTCATGTATGTCATGAATATTAATATTCATATCACCTAATAAAACAAGTTTGTCATAGTTATTAAAAGATGTCACGGAGTTAGTCAATGCGTCAAAAAATTCGTCAGCGTCATGCCAAGGCGGCCGGTAAGCCGTCCCAACCACAAGCCGGGTGCCACCAACTACGACGCGGAACCACATTTGTTCCACCGTGGGTGACACAGGGTGGGAAACCAGGGACGCACGCAAGCCACGCCGCAGATAGAACCCAACACCACCCCCGCGGGCACGCACGGAGCGCGGCCGCGGCACATGGCGCAGGCGATACCCGGGAATGGAGGGCGCGCGCCCCTCGTCACCCCCCCGTAGCCACGTCTCATTGATGGCCACCAACTCGCAGTCTGCACGAAGAACCACCGCCTCCAGCTCGTCATGGCCGGTCCCCAGCGAGCCCGCATTAAACAACCCAATCTTGAATCGCTTAATACGAGTCATGGAAACCGTTGAAGGAAATGTCTGCATATACCAACGATTTATAAAGATACTTAAACATAATATCACTACTTACATTACACAAATATATACATTGAAAACATATTTCATACATACACATATGAATATAATAATTGAGATATATGACAATAAATATAGTAGACATAAGCAGCGACACAGAGACCAAACCGCACCGAATCAAAAGAATCCATTACGATAAAATTTACATATAAAACAATAATTACAAAGGACTTCACAAACATAATATATACAAAAATATTATTCAAACGGGAAGAGGGCCAAAAACCCTCTCCACGTCTTCCTCTTCCCGGATGCGATGAACCGGGGCTCCGTCCGCCTTGCGCGCCAGCACTCGTCCGTCACGGGTCCACACGAAGCGCCAGCCGCACGCCTTGGCCCGCTCGCGCGCCTGCCCGAACAACTGCCGGTTGAGGCGGGTGAGCCGCTCGTTCAAGTAGAACCTGCGTGGCTCACCCGGCAGGCCCATGTCCGCGGTGGTCGCTCCGCGGCGCACGCGGGCCGCGCGGATCAGCTCGTCGCGAGTCGACCGCCGCGCAAGCCGGACTACTATGGGGCGCGGTCGACGATCAGGTCCACCAGCAGCCCCAGAGGCATCGCGCAGCGGCCCCATCCGCACGGCGCTGACCACGTCCCGCTCGTCCAGCGCCACGCCCAACTTCACGGCCACCAGCGCCGCCAAGTGCGAGGGGTTTTCTCCCGGCACCTCCGGCACGCAGCTGACCTGGACATCATTTGCCAGCAGGTCCTGGTCCCTCTCCGCCAGCTGATGCTTGAGCTCCTGAATAGCCCGCTCCAGTGGCTTTGTGGCAGCCACCACGACGGCGTCGCCCAGCGCAGCACCCTCAGTCGTCCTCTCCTCCAAGGCTACGAGGCGGCGCTCGAGGTCGCTCACCTTATCATTAACGAGCGCGACCTCTCGCCTCATCTCTCGGCGGAACTCCTGCAGCTCGTCCCGCAGTCCCACTCGCAAATCCGTAATCGCCGCAACCATCTCCTTCCGAAGCAGCTGCATTTGGGACACCATGTCCCCAGCCTCCCGGACCAGCGGGGATGGTGGTCGGCTTATGTCACTGTCGGATTCTTGGACTGTCTGCACCTCGCGCACGGGAGTATTTTGATTGTCCACCCGAGGCCGTACTCGGGCACACTCTGGGCAGGTCCATCGGCTGCGGGCTGCCTTTGATTGTCTTTTGTAGACGCTCAAAGACATCCCCAAGCATTTATAATGGTAGCTACCACTACAGGCACCGCACTCCATCACTTCCGTGGCAGACACAACTTTATTGCACGCCAAGCAGTTCATTTTTAAAATTTAAAAAAAAGAATAAATTAAAACAAAAAAAAATAAAAAAAAATAAATTAAAAACTATGATAACACAAAGAAAAAAAGAGAAAAAAAAATAAAAAAGTACTTGAAAGAATAATATTATATTAGACAACTGTGAGTTTCGAACCACTGCACTTTGCACTGTTTGTTCTTACTGTTCCCAACTGAGCCACTGTTTCATATAATTTCGTAGCGAAATATTATAGTAGTTTGTGATTTATAATTTATGATTTTAGCTAACTACCCACAATTTTGAATGTGTGAGCACTATTATATATCCCTTTTGTTTAGCACTAAAATCCTTAAAAGAACACTATTACTACTATGAACTGCTTTGCTACTATGAATATAACACTATTACACTGTATATCAACTCAACTTTGGTGTTTAGAAAGAATACTGGACAACTTTTTGAAATTAAATTTGCGTACGCAACTAAAAGCTTGACCGCTCGGTTTGACACTTTTGACAGACCAATCAATTTTATGTATGAGTATTAAATACAGATATAATACTCATACATAAAATTGATACACTATAATTCATAATCATACTTTGGGGAACATAAACAAGAACATTAGTTAAATTAATACTTTAAACAACAGTAGAGAGAAAAACATCGTAGCTAAGCAGCGCTAATGGAAATATTCCGAGGAAATAACTGTATAATTATCAAGATTAATAACTAACGGGACTTATCGCGTAAGTTTTTATGTAATAAAATTACCTTTATTATCCCGACGTTTCGGCTACGTTGCAGTAGCCATGGTCACGAGCAGACTAACGTTTCATATTTCTTCGCCTCCACCGCAGCACCCTATCAGATTCTTCTCCGACTACCCTCATTGATACGTTTTTAACAATAACACGCGACCTACACACTACACTCACAGTGTGTGGTTTCATACGATCATGCTGTAATTATATTTAGGCTCTGGTAACGATTAGATTTCGAGTAGCTAGAGATCCTTTAAGTGATGGACTAGCCCACCAGCCACGACTACTACAGACTAACGATCATGACGCGAATATATACTTACTAATCTTGTCCTAGTAACGGTCTAATTGAGATCAGACTTTTTTCTATACCAATATCCTATCTAGATCTTAAATCATTGAACATAGTTTTAAGAGATTCGCGATTTATACTCATGATTAATAACTAGCGGGACTTTTCGCGTATGTTTTTATATATATAGTCTGCCCGTGACCATGGCTGCTGCAACGTAGCCGAAACATCGGGTTAATAAAGGTAACTTTATTATATAAAAACATACGCGATAAGTCCCGCTAGTTATTAATCATGATTGAACATGTCTGCATGAACATAATTCCAGCTGACCCGAAGCTGCCAGAAGAGGAGCAGGCGGAGGAGCAGCTGTAGTCCCATTTAAAATACATACACATCACGTACTTTTACCTTTAGAGATCTCTTGCGTCCCAATCCTGACAAACCAGTTAGGCTTCATTAAGTTTCCTCCTCATATACACTATCATGTTTTCCCTACTGAACTATAAACATGACTGTATATGTCTTCCTCCAGCAGACCCGAAGCTGCCAGAAGAGGAGCAGGCGGAGGAGCAGCTGAAGGGTGAGCTGGGCGAGAGCTCCGACGACATCCTGGCCAAGTACCGGCGCAAGGACAGCGGGGAGTCCACGCGGGTGCGCCGCGGCTCCCGACACACCGACGCCACTGAGCAGGAGGCCGAGGGAGACAGGTCAGTGGGGAACAAAGAATAATATACATACAGGACCCTTTATGGGTAGACGGAACACTTGGAGATATGAGAACATCGCCTAAGACACTTATTAGCATGGATATTGGGGGAATATCGGTGACAGGTTGCACGCCTATGGCCTAAAAGATTCGATATACCTTTAGTCCCTTAGTGGCCTTTGACGAAATGCCGGGAAGAATGGCGGCTAGTTTGCATTCTTTTTAAGCTCTAAACTAGCACGGAATAAAAAAAAATGTTGTATAGATTTAATAAGTCAATAAATAAATGAGTTAAAATGTTTTTTTTTTTCAACATAAGAATCATAAAATCACTTATCGAAAGTGAAAATGAAAATTTTTCACATAAAATTGTCCTTAACATTAGATATTCGTAAAAAAAGTAAAATAAATGTAATTAAAGTATTGAAATTTCGTAAAGGCAAAAAAGGTTCTATCCTGCAAACACCCCGACACGGGTGTATGTACTGTATGTACGGGTCATTTATGTTATGTCGTGTCGTTGGCAGGATCGAAGGCGTGGTGGACCTGAACGACGCGGAGGCGTTCAACAGCATGAAGAGCAAGCTGCGCATGGTCATGTCCAGCCCCCAGCTGCACTGGGCGGAGGTCGTGCCCAACGTGAGTGCACGCCACACACGCCACCCACGTACAGGGTTTATACTTAACACTTCACGACTAATATCCATGTTAGAAGAAAACGGGAATTATCGCGTGTATTTCAGAAACAAACTATTACCTCATTTTATTATGTGAGACCGGGTCAAATCACGATAAATTTATAAAGATATGTGATTACCTTTATTTTGCCCGACGTTTCGACCCAGTTGCATAGGCCGTGGTCGCGGGAAGACTAGCTTTAGTGTCAGCAAATGTCTGTCTACCTTCACAATTTTTGTTAATTCTTGTTTATTAAACTATTACCTTTTCTATCCGATTTTTCAACCATGTTGCAATGGCCATGGTCACGGATCAGTGAAATATAGGCGATAAGCCCTGTTTTGTTCATGCTTTTAAAAATATTATCCATATACAGTCAATTAAATTATAGAAAACTATTTCATTCCACCGTAATAATTTAATGCTGTTTTAATCCTAGTCCCGATTGTGATGGCACTGACTCGAATTATGACTAACATGTTCATGTTAGAAATGAATAATTGAAACGATTTCCTTTGCCCCTTCATTATTATATGTACATTACCCATGATTAATAACTAACGGGACTTATCGCGTAAGTTTTTTGTATAATAAAGCTACCTTTATTAACCCGACGTTTACGTTGTACGTTGACTTACGCGATAAGTCCCATTAGTTATTAGTCATGAGTATAAATGGCGAATCTCTTAAGACTATAATTAGGTATATTATTGTTGCAGCGCTACACGAACTCATCCCTGTGCGGGTGGGCGGGGGGCGGCGGAGTTGGCCTCCATCGAGACAGGCGGCGTGGAGGCGGCAGAGGTCTCAAGGGCGCTCCCCGGGGGCGTGCCCTCTGCCCTGCTGGCGGCCTCCCTGAGGTCCGACCTGGCGGCTCGCAGGCCCTACGCGGCCTATCTTGCGGCGTGCAGGGCGGCCCTCGGACATAGGCTGCATGATCTCAAACGGTAAGGTTTAGGTCAAATGTAGTGTGACATCTAAGGTATAATATATCATCTGTCACCGTTCTTTTGCGTACCTCTACTTCATTAGAAAAGCTCATGAGGTAATAGAAAAAAGGCGTTGTTGCATTATATTATTAGTTTAGAAGAGTAGTTAAGCACTATATGTTAGAAAATGGAGTCACAGTTGCCATGCAGTATTTATACGACTTTAAGGAAATGGACTAGAGAGATCCTTTATTGGTCGGTCGTTAATACTAGTTTTTTAGTTTCTTATTAGGAAATGCGCTGGTTTCAAGTATACTTGTTACCATCTATCCGAGGTAAGTATCAGGGAAGACAACACCTTTAGCTCATTAAACCTCATTGGTCCCTCAGTATTCATATTATCGTTGTCTTAGCATTTATATGTATAGAACATGGATAATATGTACATATTCGTGTGTTTGTAGGCAAATCGAGGCAGTGCGCCGCGAGGGCGGGTGGTGCGGTTGCGCGGCGGCTGCAGCCAGGACGCTGGCGCTGCTCGAGAAGGAGGGCGCGCTGCGGAGGGTGGCCCGCGCGCACCGCAACAACGACTCCCGCCCCAGCAGCATCGGTAAGAGAGACAGTGTAGAAGACCCAACTTCACGCGTCAGTACGTGATTGTGGTAAAATTGTCGCTACCCAAGGCATAGAGAAATAAGTGTAAACACAAAAAGTCATTGAAATAGTAGAAATGCAAGTAAAATTAAATACTTCATAAAATATTATTGTGCGAATATAACTTTTCGAAATTATTTTATTTGTTTTTTATTCTGGTGAGGTTTCGGTCGAGTTTACAGTACCCCTGCACGGAAATATTAATATCTGTCTATACTTTTTGAGATGAACATAAGATTCATATTTCGTCAATCAGCTTAGTATCAGGGTTAATAGCCCATCAGCCAATAGATTACTCAGCCCATTCATACGAGAAGAAATATGCCCTCAATTTCTTCACCGTTTGATTTCTTTCTCATTGATCCGATCCTGTGTAAATGCTCCGTTAGTTTGCTATTAGAAGGGATAATGATAAGGCATTATATTCCCCCAATGGTTCCATATTTGATACTATATCATCATTTGCAGCTGGCGAGTTATTAGACGAACGGGCCACCAGGATGACGGCCAGCATCAACGCCCTCATCGCTGAGATCAAGACGGACCCCTCGTGGGAAGGTAATACTTTATGGACTTTCTAGAAAATTACATATGTACAACTCTTACGAGTCAAGTGTGCACCCCGCTGGAATGCGACCCCTCACCCGCTTCCCCGCGCGGCGCCCCGCGTTCGCCATAAGCGCTCAGTACCGATAGCATCTTTGTTACCGTTGAAAAATCTAGCGCCGTCATTTTTGTCGTCTCTTTATTGTCAAGCTGTAATATCATATCAGTCCATATGTATCAATTTACTTGCAAAACATCATGATTAAAATGACCTAGTATTATGACGCTTTATCATCAAAACGATCTTTTGTCAACATAAAAAAATAGCAATTTTTTTTTTACATAATTCTCAGTTTTTACTAACGGTATCGTCCGATTGACGTCACAGAGCGAGGTGCACAGTTAACTCGTACGAGTTGTACATACGCTTTATATTATAGCCACCAATGTCGAACTTTCATTAGATAGTCAGTACCAAGGATTTAGGCGGCGTTAGTTAAAATATTCAAACGACAACCAATATGTCAATTCAATACTTGTAATTTTATACATTATCTCATGAAAAGTGGGCTTTAAACGACTTTAAGCCTCGACGGGACAGTTTTGGACTTTGTCTTTAATTTTTATGCATATGTATGTAGATGCAGAAGCGGTACCCTTTTACTACCTTTTTGTGTCCATAAACTTATTTCTTTCTTGTTTCTATATGTAAATTAATAATAATAATTGGACATTATAACACCAATTGAACTAGCCCCTAGGTAAGTACATTTAAGACTTGTGTTAAGGGTACTAGTTAACGTATATTTAAAAAAATTATACATATTATACATAGATAAATACATAAATAGCATATATAATCAACAACCAGACTGGAAAGCAGTAGAAAAGCGTAGTTCTCAACTGTGCCTCCACCGGGAATTTTTGGGACCTCACGAATTAGCGTTCAGGTGTCTAACCGATCGCGCCACGGAGGTCGTCATAATTATTCTATAAGTGTGTTGTGTGTGGCAGGGGCCTCCGCTGAGCTGATGGAGAGCCTGGAGGTGACGGTGGAGCGCGCCGTCTTCGGCCGCATGTACCTGCACATCCTCTTCCCCAACGGAGACGGCGACATCTCCCGGGACCAGTGAGTGCAATATATAATATAGTAAAACATTGCATAGAACATAACATAATGATCAGACATCATGTAGAAGGAAACCTATTTTTTCTGTTGTACAATGACTGTAATGTTAATCTGTAACGTATAAAACTTGTTAACTAGCTGTCACTCTTCCTAGCATGTCAAGGACTCTATTCGGCAATGGGCTGAATATCTGTTACTGTTGTTCCATATCAATGCCATCATAACTAGACATACATACACATCACACCTGATTCCCTGAAAAGGGGAACGCAGAGATCACGAATCCCCATATGTCCCGATCCTGTCAGACCACTTCCGCTTCATTGACACTCATACATCTTCTCATACACACTCGGCGGTAATGGGTACTCCTTACGTCACTCTTTTCCAATATAGCCTCTATCTGACTGTCTAATGTCTTATTGGGCCGGCCCCTACGTAACCGCCTTTCCACTACACTCACATATATTACTTTTGTCAAGCTGCTATAATTCATCCGCATAACATGTCCAAACCATCGAAATCTTAGTCGCTACATTTTCTTTCAAATCAAGCAATTTTTCCTTATCACACTATTTTTAATTCTTTCATTCAATGTCACTCCTAACATGATTATCAGTGTTAAACTGAATTCTAATAACTATAAAATTGAGGGCAAGGTTTTGGAAGGAATAATTATAACTATTAAGCCTAATAAATAAATAGTCCTATTCACGATTACGAGTATGAAAGGAGTGGAAAAAACGTACTTTTTCATTCATAAATATACATCCACGTCCTTTAATCCCTTTTAGGGTGGACAGAAGTTTGGAGACATGAAAACAATCTCTTTATCACTTATTAGCATCTATCCTGGGGTTTTGTCGTACTTTTTTCAGTGTATTGACTAGGTATGTACATGAAGCTGCATCTAGCTCCTAAGTACCTAAAGTCCTCGTAATTGTTCCTTTCCTTTCATCCAGGGTCCTGAGCGCGCACATAAACCGTTTGGCGCTGAGCACGACAGCGCGCAGCCTGGGCGTGCCCCGGCGGCACCTGTGGGCGGCGCCCTACCCCCGCGCGCAGGCAGAGCTCTCCCGCCTCGAGGTCTACCGGACGCCCAGGGATAAGGTACCGACATAATTAAGTTTATTGTGGTCTAAATAAGACTTGGGTAGAAGGTAACGAGGTGACGTTGGTAGTTTTTCGGAACCGTGGATTATCTGTTAATTTTTATTTTTGATATTGATATAATCAGTATAAAATCATTTTATAAATTTGTCTACTAACAAAATGTGTCAAAAATTACTTATGAACATTCCCAAGTTACCGAGCAAAACGAAATTTTTGAAATTTTATGTGCATTATTTGAAGGTATTAACGAAAAAATCAATTAAACTTAATATTAACGTAAAAGTTTATTTTATATTTTTTATCAATTTATTTTTATGAATCACGTGAATTTTAGAGTACTTTAGTATACTTTTACATTCTTTACTCAACAGTCATTATGTACATATGTTACTCGGTGTGCCATGAAACCACCCGTTTTAGGTTTGATGCGACCATAACTACCACCACACTGAATTTTGAAAATGTTTAACTCAACACAGAACTTGCCCATATAATTATGTTTAGTATGAAAAATGTTATAATTTAGGAAGGAATCTATAACATTACGTTAGGATCTGTCGTGTTAGTAAATACGTGCTTATTGAGATATTTGGTGCGTTGCAGTTGTGCTGCATAATGCGGTGCGTGGCGTGCATCATGTCGGTGCTGCGGCTGACGGAGGGCTCGGCGCCCTCGGCCGACGACCTCACGCCCGTGCTCGTCTACGTCATCATCAAGGTACCATGCACTACACTCGCACACTTGCCACTTCTATTGTAAACATCACAGAGACTATATCCTAGCCAATATTCCATATTAATGAATCACGATTCATATTAAAATGCCATGTGAGCAAATCCACCAGTACCATTTAATGTAATGTATATATCGACGGTAGAACTATCTTGCTTATATGTCATATTTAAACTTCACAGGAGATCGAATTAAGGTCTGAAAAAATCGTAAAATATGTATAAAAATCAATTTTCGATACATTTTCGTGAATTTCGTCACTGACCAATTTATAACACCTAGCATTCATTAGTTTTTGTTCTTTTTTTTCGATTACTTAGACTTTTAATTGCTCTTCTATGAAGTTGCGAATTGGCATATAAGCCAGATAGCCTTTCCATCGTCGATAAATTTACGAGTAAGTAACGAATGAAGAATCTTCTCGTCGCCACTACCGCAATGTTTTAAAACAAGGGTTTTCAATCAGCGCGTCCTAACTGTAATGACATGAATGTAAGGAACATGACAGTCGGGCTGGCTCACCGATTACTTGTCGCTCAGCGAACAATGGAGCGTTCGATGCTGGGTATCTCGTTAAGGGACAGAGTCCGGAACGAGATTATCCGGCAGAGAATCAAAGTCGTAGACATTGTCTATCGATGTTGCAAACTGAAGTGGCAGTGGGCCGGTCACGTCTGTCGCAGCAAAGCGGTTCTCGTATGGCGGCCACGTCTCGGTAAACGTAGTGTAGGGCGCTCCCCTTGCTAGGTGGACTGATGACCTGAAAAGGGTAGCTGGTAGTGGTTGGCTGAGGGCCACGAGTGATCGTATTTTGCGGCGTAACCTTGGGGAGGCCTACGCCCAGCAGTGGACTGACATAGGCTGATTGATTGATTGAACAAATAAAGATGTTGACTTGGACTGCTGTGTAGGTGAACCCGGCGTCGCTGCTGTCCACGATAGAGATGGTGAGCGCGCTGGGCGGCGCTGCACTGCGCGGGGAGCCCCTCTACTGGTGGACGCACTTCTGCGCCGCCGTCGCCTACATCAAGACCATGGACTACCCGCGCCAGGCGGACTCCTAGCGCACACCGCACCAGGTTAGTAGACTAAAAAGACAACCATTAACCCTTACGGGGTAGAGTCCAGGTGTCCATCTCTGCAATTGCGATGGTAGTAATTCTATGGCCACCCCGAACTCACGTGTTAACCAGATAGTTAGTACTCAATGTGAGAGGTGGTAAGCCATCTCGCCATTTACAAGCAGTAATTCGACGTAGCTGAGTTGTTTGCTTGACTCTGCATCAGTGGGAATCTCTGTCCTCTGTACCAACGGAAATAAAGTTTAATGAATTTCTGTGTACATTTTCGTAGTAAAAAAAATTATTTACGAAATACATCGAATATTACAGTGACGGAAAACATCTTGAGGTAACCTACCTGTTCACCGAATAGGTTATAGTCAGTGCTACCTTGCATAACTATCGCTATATTGTAGACTGGTGTCATTTATTTATTTGACTTCGAATACCTCAGACTCAGATAATCATACGTACAAATGACGCTCGATTCCCTGAAGAGGAGTAAGGAGATACGGTACCCCATCTGTCTTAATCGTGACAAACCACTTTCGCTTCATTGGCGTAATGTGTATGTATATATGGTAATAGTTAACTATGATGCGACATGTAGTTAGCATTATATTTACGTCCGTAACAATAACTATATGAAAATAAATAAATATATAAATAAATATAAACGTATTTTACGCAGCCTGTGCGAGTGAAAAGGCTGAGGCACAGAAGAGGACAGAGCTATCGGCAGTCTCGCTCCTTCACTGTATAGACTAATAGCATATAACTGTAGCCTATAGGTATTTATCAAGTCACAACTATTTTTATGTGGGCGAATAAAGCAGAAGAATGATTTTATGTAAGGCACATTTATACGTAGAGAGATCTTCGTTTTGATAATTTCGGCAGTGAGAAAAACACGAATGGTTTTCACACATAATGAAATTGAAACTAAAACAGGTTAGTGACAATGTGCCTCTTGTTTCGGCCGCTTGTCTCTGTGAAATATCTTTACCTTTATACATAACCTGTCAAACTTTTGTATTCTATTATAAAGTAAAACTTATAGGGACTAGAAACAATGTATTTAATTAGCATCCATGCTTGATTGTGCCTGTACAAATAGCAAAAAACAAGTAGTACAATTCAAGTAGCAAAATTGATATTGCAAAGAATTTGCGCTATTATATGCCAGGATAAAGGCAGGTGGACCCTAGAAAAAACAAACTACCGCATAGCATCACTCTTAATATTTTAATATTATATAATTTTATATAATGTTTTAATTTCCGAGATTTTAATAAGATTATAATTTAACATGCGCCTTTTTACAACAAATCTGTAATCATATTATTTTGTATGGAATCATCCTTAAATTAGTAATCAAATGTAGTAAATATAAATAAACAAAAGCATGTGATCTCTAACGAGGTAGTGTGAAGCATGAACTTAATTTACGGCGGGTGTAAATTTCAGATAATATAACTATACTTTGTAACAATGTATGTATTACGGATTGTGATGGTAGCTTTCTTATCGCCTAAATGTAGGGGATGTCCCTTAATCGCCTCTTACTACGTTTATTTACGTCCCTAACATGGGAGGTAAAGTTACAAAGTTCATAGTTATGGCTCCTAATGTTTTATGTTTGTATAAATTTAGTCTTAAGGTTTGTTAGGAGTTTTAAGTAATTAGGTAATTTAATTATTGCTAAGAGCAATCGACATACGAAAGAATACTGGATGGTCGTAATAGTTACGGTAAAATGAAAATAAAATAATTCGGAAATAAAAAAAACTATAAAATTAAATACGTATTCACGTCCTTTGAAGATTTGACAGAATCTCGGAAACAAAAAAAAACACTTTGATAACCTTTAAGATAAAATAGAGGTTTCTATGTCAATTTCTCAGTGGATTCATTTACCCTAGTCTTTAATAAAAGGACAATAGTCCGAGATTTACTTTCTATTCTATCCACATTTTACGTGAGGTGTTCAATCCAGTATTGTTTCGAATATTTAAGTTTTTTAAAATAGTGTAACTCGAAATAATTGAACAGTTAATTAATCTCATAGTTTAAGCGTCAACTATTTTAATTTTGTGTAGGGATGTTATTAAATTGTTTCTTTTAGGATATACACCACGAAGTTATAGATATACTTTTCGGCATTCACACCATTACGATAATGGGTAGATTGATTGCCTTAAATTTTGAAATATCTCTCTCGCCTCACAAACATTCATTACAGTTTCATGCATGCTCATTGCAAACATTATGTACACCAGCCAAAACTTAATTTCCTATTTGAATTTAAAAATCTTTATAACCGGAACATAACCTACCGTCTGTGAATTCGTTTCACAAACTTTTGTATACTATGATAAAACTACAAGTAATCAAGAAAAATCGTGTAAAACATTATATCCTAAATCGTATTTGGTTGTTTTTAAATGTACAAAGTTGTTTACATCATGTTGCGATCAATATACATAAACAATTTACAATATAACGATAACATAATATGTGCGTTATAATCTTAAATAATATTTTCTGCGAACAATTGTTTGTTATTTAGTTTTAATATTGTTTTGTACATTGTTATTAATCCAAGGAACTGTTTTCTACAATGTCTTGCCTTCTCTTGAGTGGGATGTCTTTTAAATCAAGTGTAACTCTGTATTGTAATGTAAGATAAATTTCAAACTGTAATTATTTTTAGATTAATAAATATTTAATGATTATATAATTTTTGTTATTATTATTCAATATTGCTGACGCTTACTCAATATTTTCATTTAAAACAAATTAATCATTATCCCAATCTGTAAGCTAAGTTCGAATAAAGAGTCCTGTGCTCCGATCGTCTGTATATTGCTTTTGGGATGATAAGGTGATTGTAGACTTAGTTATTTTTTTATCCCGGAAAGGATCAAAAGATGAAAGATCTTTTCATCAAATCTAAGCTGTTGCTGGGACAATATTTAAGGAAATCTAAGTTACCAAATTCCTTTAGTAGACTCTTACGATATCAACTAACAACAATTAAATAAAAATAGCAGATAATATTCTTTTGAATTTGATCAGGTTCTTGTTTCCACCACAGATATAAGAATACTGTAGTTCCACCAAATAAACATCTCTACATTTCTGTCCGTCCCTTCAAGCATTGAGTACGTGAGTGTGTTGTTGTTTCCGATGCGTGTGTCCAGTCGGCGTCTCCTCTTTTTGTGCACATGCCACTCGAGAAACTATAAAAACGGTACTCGAGGCTTCGATAAAAGATGGGAATGTAAATAGCGGCAACAAAATACTACATCGCTGTTGAAAAGTTAAAATCATAGAATTAGTAATATTGTCTTTGGTCTGGTAATGTTGTTTTTATCAGCAAATGCTGGATAACATCTTTTAAGATGGTTTGATAATAACTGGATGGTTTCAGGAATTGGTTTGGTTAATTTACAACGAATCCTTATATATCAGTCAAAAAAACATCCCATTTATTGGGACCGATATTCTTGCAAATAAACTGATGACTGTGATGTCCGTGATAGTCAAGCATTGCAAGACT
>JAMBLF010001674.1:0-48814 GCA_030578115.1 Leucoptera coffeella
CCGGCCTCCTACGTAACCGCCCTTTTACTTCATTCATATATATTCCTTTTGTCAATCTTAATTTATTAATCTTTGTTGATGATTTGGAAAGTTATTATGTTGAATTGGTACTTAAACTGTATTAGAATGTGGTGAGAAGGATTTTGTTAATTGGTCTTTTACAAAGTTAAAGGTAAAAGATGAACAAGGGATGAGTGTAATATAACATTTAGACTGATCACCATTTTGGTGATCTATCTAAATGTTATTGGTATTGGATACCGGACTGAAATTTCGTGCATCGAATTTTTTTACTCATTCCAAGTATTCTTCAGTCGTCTATGGTGCGTCAACAAAGTCAGCAGCTCAGTGAAAGTTGAAAATACAAAAAAAATATTTCGGCTGAATATTTAGTCAATTGTGATGACAAAAATGGCTAAATATGTTTGCTTTGTGATTATATTTAGATCCTCAACTGAAACGAACCGAAGAACAATCAAGAGAAGAATTGCAGCTTCGACTTCGTTTTTCCTTGGTTGTAGCGGCTGGCGGCGTTGGGTGTAATCATGGCGACTGAATAACAAGAAGTTCAGACGCCGTGGCATCAGTGTTTGTACTTCAGCCGACATAACCTTAGTGGTGAATGGAAGATGAGAGAATAAAAAAAAACTATTCTTGGATCATTAGAGTGATCGACAACATATTATCTCTTCAAGGATCCATTCATCCCTAATGGAGTAACAATGCCATGTGTGTACTTACCTTGATGAAGGAATGGCAGCACTTGTAGCCCCACTGGCCGTCGCGCCAGTAAGACCCCCACACTGTAGTGTGGTTGTTTATCAATACATCTTCTTCGTATTTGCTCCTGCCAACATTAATTTATATTATAGTGTTTAAAAACTCGGTTTAGTAGCTAAAATCTATGCGTCTATGAGAGATCTACCGTAGAACACTAACTAATGTATTAGTATGTTATTATTACACATCGATATATTCATATGGCCATAGAAGGACGTCAACCAAAACTTACGTAAAAGAAGATTAACTGATACATGGGCACACAAACCTCGACTACCCCGCCACAATAAAGAGGGAATGTGTTTACACAAATCGAGAAGCGTATGTATGTAATCACTGATGCATAATTATCTAGCAGTTATAGGATAGTTATTGGAAAGCTACATGGAGTACCATCCCAACCTTTAAGATAATATTCATGTTTCTATTAGTGTGAAGGCTTGTCGTGACATGATATGTTGTCATAAAATACATATTATTTATTTTAATAGTATGTCCAATACCCGCTGCAAGGGATAAGCTTTGGCAAAGTATATGTATGTTATAACTCTCAACTTGATAGCCGAAGAGCTGGACCTATTCAGTTGTGATCTGGGAGAATTCACACGTTTGGGTATATATACTTTTATGTTATAGGTTAAGTTGATATTAGATAGCAATGTTATATTTTTGTTATACGTTTATTTTTGTAAAAATTGTGTTACTCTACCGCATTAGGGTTATCCTGTAATGGTAGGGCTTAACTTAATAATAATAAATAAACTTATTTTATAGCACATCATTTCATTAATGACCCCAGTGGTTACACTGACATAACCAACACTGGTATTCCGCCAGTCCCCTATTGAATCAACATACCTCGCGATCTGCTTCTCGGCGCCTTCAGCGAGGGTTCCGTCCCGGTTGTACCTCGTGAAGACCTCCGTCTGCGCTAGGAGTAGTTCCCTTGGGGGAACCTGCAGGTGTTCCTCTCCACCGTATTTCTCTAGCACTGATTGGGTTACCTGTGCCGTGCAAGTAATGGTTAGTAGGATAGTGGTAAGATAATGTATTATACTTAAAATAGACGCCTCAATGTTGGACACAACTATGTTGCAACTTGTACACAGAGAACTAAACAGAAATATTGTGGATATGTTTACTTTATGGTATTTGCTCAAAATGATGAAGAATATTACAGATATTACCATAATACTATTGACTTAACTTCGATTCGTGTTAAAGTAGGATGTTAAATGAATGCTCAGTATGCTGCCGTTTAGCCTGGCATATTGTAGGAGACGACTTAACTCATTCGGAGCCAACGACACGCCTCACGTGTCCATGGAAAATTCTACTCGCGACGCCGCGGACACGCCTCGCGTGTCCATAAGTTTTCGATTATATCTCGAAAGTACATGAAAAAATTTAATAAGAATTTGTGTACATGGTATTTACCAAACGAATAACCATATATTCACGTGGTTTCTACTTTGAAAGAAGTGATGTTTATACTAAAAACTAATACCTTGTGTAATGCCAAGAACACGCTACGCGTGTCCACTTCGAGTATGCGACCAGAGGTTCTAAAAGTTTGTTTAACTTTCCATCAAACTCACTACGTTAGCTTGTTTTAGTCTTGCGATTACGTTTATTAGTGATTGTATTATAATATTAGTAAGTACACAATATTATGTTCCTGAGTGATTTTAGTCGATTGATAAGTAAATAATTTATATACCATACAAACAACAAAGTTTGAGATTCACATCATATTTAATTTACCTACTAAAGAGAATATCCATATTCCGCCACAATTCCTGGTTTTAAATCACTATACTGTTGCCACAACCTTATCTCTTTCGTTGCACAAATAGAACTTAGGAAATAAACTACCACAATGTATTATTAACGTATCTAGAAACATTAAACTTCGCGCAGAGCCAGTGGACACGCGTGGCGTGTTCATTGTTACTTAGCCGCAGAGTCGCGGACACGCCTCGCGTGTTCATGACCGTTTGTATGGCGGCTCCGCTAGTAAGGACGCTGAAAAATGGCGCGGCGTCGAATGAGTTAAAGCCTAGTGGTCAAAGAAATCATCAATGTTCCTTATGACATCACAATCGCAATATTCATATCAAAAAAATTTACCAAGAAGATTTTCCCTTTTTCTCTGAGCTTCTATCCACGCCGAAGGGATTAAACGACGTGAACGTATATGTAACTTAGCACACATACATTAACGTCCTTTTTTGAATATGACTTAAAGTTAGTTATTTTAAACATTCGCGATTTATACTCATTTTATTTACTATGTGAGACTGCGGATTGTGTCTTCGGATAGTGTGTCGTGCTATGAATTAACAAAAATTCCAACTGTGAGGGTAGACAGACATTAGCTGAGACGCTAGTCTTCCCGCGACCACGGCCTATGCAACTGGGTCGAACCCACGAGTTAAACAGATGGTCAGTACTCAATGTGACAAGTGGTCAGCCATGTCGCCATTTACAAGCACTAACTATTACCTGTTCGACGAACAGGATAGGTTTCCTCATGATGTTTTTCCCTCACCGTATAATTCTGATGCATTTCGTAAATGTGTTTTTATTACGAAAATGTACATAGAAATTCATTAAAATTCATTTCCATTGGTACATGCTCAAGCGGGATTTGAACCCTGTACCTACTGATACAGAGCCAAGCCCCAAACAACTGAGCTACGTCGAATTTCTGAGCTACGTTGAATTATAGTAAATAAATTGCCTTGGCGTTATAAAACAGACTATCTCCAGTCTTTTATCCCCCGTACCTTATTCTTGAAGAGGTCCTTCTTCCTCTCGTACTCAGTCTGCAGCGCGCTGCAGCTTGGTGGGCTCTGCCAGCGGGTGCAGCTCCAGCCCCTTGCCCTGCGCCTCCCAGGCGAACTGCTGCGCTCTGGCCGCGCCCACCGTGTCGCCCGTGAAGCGGACGAAGTTCTCACCTGCGTAGTCTGACCTGACAACGAATGGGTGATGAATATACAATCAATTAAATGTATACATTTCTATCATTCAATCAATCAAACAAAAACGAAACGGCGGGATACCATCCCCATTTGGTAGAGCTACCGCGTGCCCGCACAAATCGCTTTAACGCGTCATTCATAATGCGGGAATTCCCTGCCTGCCTCTGTATTCCCGGAGGTATTTAATCCACAGTTGTTCAAAACTAGGGTGCATAGGCATTTTCTGGGCAAGCTCGCTACATCTTAGACTCTGTTTGTCGCCTCCTTTGAGTTGGCAAACAGGGTCAAGAGTGAGCCCATTTTAGTTAAAAAAAAAAAAACAATCAGCCTATGACAGTCCACTGCTGGACGTTCTCGAAAACGGGTTTCGAATGGCGACGTCTCGGTAAACGTAGTGTGGGACGCCCCCCCTGCCAGATGGACCGATGACCTAAAAAAGGTCGCTGGTAGTGGTTGGCTGAGGGCCACGAGTGATCGTGTTTTGTGGCGTTACCTTGGAGAGGTTACATTTCTGTATGTTTGGTCAATTGCATCACGACCCAGTTTCATATCATAAATAAAAAAACAATTAAATACATACATCCTTTTTTAATATGGCGTCTATCTGACTGTCATATGTCTTATTGCGCCGGCCCTGTAACCACGCTTCCACTTCACTCACATATATTCCTTTTGTCAATCTACTGTACTGTAGTATTATATTATCTGTGCTATTATCATTTATCCGCATAACATGTCCAAACCATAAAAGCATGCCCTTGAAAAAGGGTAACGTTAGAAGTAACTATAACCGCCGAGTGTGTATGAGGAGGTGAATGAGTGTCAATGAAGCGAAAGTCTATTTACATTCATACACATCACATCCGATTCGTATTAGAGTGGTGAGTAGAGAACGCGAATCCCCATCTGTCCCGATCCTTACAAACCACCTACGCTACATTGACATAAATTTAAAATTAAATTTTAATGAAATGTATAATTGATAGTCTAATATATCCCGCGTTAGTACGTAAGTAAAAAAAAAGCCATTTAGCTGCCGTTCTTTCGACTTAGGGTAAATTTAATGGAACTGAATTGGCCGAAGGGCGAATAACCTGGTCACTAATGTTTCAAATGAAATCAAAACTTCTATATTGATACTAAAAAGTGACTTAGGAGATATTATCGTATCTCCGAGGTTTGGTCCAATCTGAAAAAATACTATCACAGCTCACTCACTAGTAATAATAGTAGATAATAGTTAGTGCTTGTAAATGGCGACATGGCTGACCACCTGTCACATTGAGTACTGACTATCTGGTTAACACGTTGGTTCGAGGTGTCCATAGAATTACTACCTTCGCACTTGCGGAGATGGACACCTGAACCTCTGACTACCCCGCAAGGATTAATGGTCGTGAATGTGTTTGTTTTTGTTTGTTTTGTTTTTTTTACTCACTCCACAGCATTAGGGTTGGGGTTGTCCCTCATGGATCTTGTCTTGGGGTCGTAGTAGGCGGAGTTGAGGTCCAGGTTGCGCAGGTACTTGGCCGTGTCCTCCCTGATACGCAGATTGCGCACTGTGATACGCTGCTTCGAGTCCACCTGGAAAGAAAAAAGATTGTTAGTAAATTCTGTATAAACCCAACTCTTATATAAATTGAAAACCATTTATTTACACAATACTAACATAATAACTGCACAAATTTTAAACATTAAATCAAAAAATAATGTTTCTTGTAGTCTGCAGTACATTGTAACAAATAAATAAACATATAATTGTTTAAATGATAATACCTATCAGCAATAATTGCATGACAATGCAAATATATGCTGTATACTCATGCTATAAGTGAATAAGATGGTGTTGATGTTCTATCCACCCTGGAATGGATAAGAGAACGTGAATATTTAAAAGGTTATATTGAATAACTTGCATTACTCTACCGTTGGAGAGAATCAAGTATATGAGGAATAAAAGGGTGGTATTTGACATAACTTTGTATGATATTATTGCGTGTACACTGTAGTTACCTTAGTTCCAGGCATGTCCACTTCATCCACGTATTTGTCTTCGTCTTCCTCAGCCACATCCTCGTCTGCCGCTGATGGATCTACGAACAAAATTAGTTATAAGTACACTTGCTGCACAATTAATTTATTACTATAGTAATGTTTAAATATTTTTTTACTAAATTTGAAGTTACCTATAATTTTTAATATAAAATCTTTGTTTTTACAGTAAATCAAATGATGAACAGTCACACACTGATTGTAAACTAATGGAGTTCTACTGAGGTGGGACATTTGCTTACTTGTGTAAAAATTTTTCTTTTAATATACATACATACATACACATCACGCCTGATTCCCTGTAGAGGGGTAGGCAGAGATCACGTATCCCCATTTGTCCCGATCCTGACAGACCATTTTCGCTTCATTGATATTCATACATCCTCTCAAACACTCTCGGCGGTTATAGGTACTCCTAACGTCTCCTTTTTTTCAATATAGCGTCTATCTGACTGTTATATGTCTTATTAGGCCGGCCCCTACGTAACCGCCCTTCCACTTCACACATATATATTCCTTTTGTCAATCTTTTAATATGTATATATAACATACCTTCTTCCAATTTCTGCGCTCTCAGCTCCCTCTTAGCCTCTTCAATCTTCTCTGTACTCCTCTATGATGGCCTTGTGCTCTTCCGGATCGTAGCCGTTCCACCTGTCCCGCTTCCCGTCATAGCTCAGGTTCAAATTAGGCTGCATGAATTCATCTGGAGCTATGCCTGCATTTGTGAATTTAGCACCCAACTGAAAAATACAGATACATTGATATATGATAACTGATAATATAGTGTTACATTGGTGTGTAGTTAGTATTGGATATTATACTAACAACGTTACAAAATATTTCAAATGACCCTTCAAAAAATATTCCAGCCAATATAATACTGACTGCTGCAAAGTTATAACTAATACTGCATAGTGGAGGAAAGGAATATATATGAGTGAAGGTGGGAAGGGCGGTTACGTAGGGGCTGGCCTAATAAGACATATAACAGTCAGATAGATGCTATATTGAAAAAAGGTGACGTTAGGAGTACCTATAACCGCCAAGAGTGTATGAGAGGATGTATGAATGTCAATGAAGCGAAAGTGGTATGTCAGGATCGAGACAAATGGGGATCCGTGATCTCTCCCTACCCCTCTACAGGGAATCAGACATGATAAGTATGTATGTATATATGTATGCAAAGTGACTTGTTTTATATTTATATACATTGGACATGATACTTTTTAAGAGTGACAAATAATATTCTATTTGGGGATTATAGAACATATTTATAAGAAATACCTTTCTGGGTCTTTCTAAGCAGTCCTTCTTCTTGTGCGTCATGGCTCCACAGTTCTCGCAGGCGCCCTTCCTGAATTTTGTCACCACTTTTGTCTGGAATAGAAATTTAAGTCAAATAATTCATTTATTATTTAAACATTAAACAAATTAAGTCAATCAATAAAAATAATCTACATTAACTACCACAGAAATTTAGCTGATTTGATGCATCTACAGTTTATCAAGAGCAAGAAAATGGACAGTTGTGTTTGCCTCTGCACGGAGATATGAGAATTCAAGTTAATATTGTATTGTTAGCTTGTAAATTATGAATCTGCATTACAACAACAAGAAAGATTTTACAAAATACATATACAGTAGAATCCGGATATAACGACTTTCAAGGGACCGGCGATATAATGTCGTACTAACCGGATGACGTATAAAACGGATATTTACATTTGTATGTAATTATGTACTATGAAGATACCAAATTACAAACATAGGTACGTAATGTACTGTAATAATGGCACTTACGTAGGGAAATCTGTTATTGGGGTTGTTTTTGACAGGTACGCGCGCCAATAAGGAGAATTAAAACGGTGAAGGGCGCGGGGAATGTGAGGGGGCCGAGGTAAGTGGGTCATTCGGTCCCAAAAAATGTAACAAAAAACACGGCGCGTCGTTTTAAAACGGACGAATTATCGTAAAAATTTGTCGCTATAAGCAGTTTGTTGTTCTAACCGGGAGTCGCACTAAACGGTTATATTTTCTCAGTATTTTACTATTAAACCAAACTTGAGTAAATAATACCGACGCTATAAACGGTTAGTCGTTGTAAGCGACGTCGTTATAAATGAATTCTACTGTATATTATTTGTTTTTATAACAATATATAACATACCATATGTTCAATATTACTGTATATCATTAACAAGTTATTATATTGCTGAGGGTTTTGCTTTACATGACTCTTGTGACCCTTTTAAGGCTTAAAAGCATATAAATGTTAGTAAAAATAACCTTTATTGTGACTTGTACTTACCGTATCAAACCCCTTTAGGATAATAAGTGGTCTAATCTGGTAAATTTGGATTCCTTGTCATCTTGTGGCCTCTGATGCTTCAGGGTAGGTCCAGCTGAGCCATAATACCATGGGGCTGAGGCTATGTACTGCGGGATATGAGGGTTTATGTCTTTGCCTGAAAATGAAAACGTTTATGTTTTATATCATATGACTTGCCACTAAATATAACGAATTTTCATTACCTTAAACTATTCCTGATAATATCATGCAGCTTAAGATTGAGGTTGTTACTAAACTTATCTTTTTATAAGCCTTCCTTAGAGAAAATAATGAAATTTAATTAAAAATTACGACACATTACAGGTATGTCTCAATTACTATAAATCTATGGGAACTTACCAGTTTCGTCAACAGCAGCTGGTGCAGTACCAGCTTTCCTCGCCTCCTCGAGTTCCTTAGCTTTGCGCCAGTCCTCACGGGACTTTTTCTTCGGTTCTTCCTGCTCATCGCCCTCATCCTTGCTACGCAATAATTTGCGACACTGCCACTCTAGTGGTGGTCGTCACTTGTATAGTAAATCTATAAACTATCTTATGATAGAAAAATATAACTCAATTGTATCTACGAAATTTTTCATACAACACTCAATAAACAAACACTTGCCACACGATTTTTTTTTCTTGGTTGGTTGATTTTTTTTTTTTTTTTTATTTATTTACACACAAAAGTGAAGGCAAAGGTACATAAGCCATACAGCCAAATCTTAAGAAATACAAAACTATACAATAACAAAACTTACAAACTAACAAACAGACGGACAAAACGAAATGGTGTATTTATTTAACACAATAGTAATGAAATTATATAAGAACTCTGTACAAAAAAAAAAAAAATTACTATATTATAGTACATCACTAAAACTTGAAAAAATAAAATTACAAAGTGGTTGAAAAGTAGAGTACCCGCCACATAAGGTGGCAGTAGCCAAACTTGGAACTAAATTTGACGTTTCCGCCATTGCGTGTTATTTTGTATGAAAGGTAAATTTAGTATTACCAGCGTTGTGTTTTTTGCCCACTCTTTGTAATTTTTATGTTTGTTAAGGGTGATTATAATAAATTGATTTCTGGAGTTTCTTGTTAGTTCTTCTCCAAGGGTCTCCGCTGAACTTCTTCTTCTCAATCGTTACGCTCTTATCAGAGCGGTCGTGGTCTTCATGACGTGGCATCTTGAGCAGCCGAAATGGTTGGGTGAACTAACCTCGGTAAAAAATATGTAAAGACAAGTGCTCAAGTGCCATGTTTGAAATAGTTTTACATACATACATACATTACACATCACGCCTGATTCCCTGTAGAGGGGTAGGCAGAGATCACGGATCCCCATTTGTCCCGATCCTGACAGACCACTTTCGCTTCATTGACATTCATACATTCTCTAAATACACTCTCGGCGGTTTATAGGTACTCCTAACGTCACCTTTTTTCAATATAGCGTCTATCTGACTGTTACATATATGTCTTATTAGGCCGGCCCCTACGTAACCGCCCTTCCACTTCACTCATATATATTCCTTTTGTCAATATATAGTTTTTTTAATTTGTACTTAGATCATAAAATAACTTTTCAAAGAGAGCTTATGATAGGGCCTATTTTGAATAAAAATATTTTGACTTTTGACTTTGGTATATTAATTTGTTTTATTTGAGTTTATAGCTCTGCAACCAAAGATCGTTACAAATAAAAGCCTCAATATAATGTATCGAGCCGTAATGGCACAGTGAGTGCTAGGTTTTGGCGTGTTTACTGGCAACACTGGATTACGCGACTGTGGCGACGCCTCCAACTGCCACCTTATGTGGCGGGTACTCTAGAAGTGCATTTTAAAATATCATGTAACGTACAAGGTATAACGTCAAATGGACGTAGATAAGCAAAAACGATCCTACCCACAAAATGTTACATTTTGAGTTATTGAAGATTGAAGTTTAACCTGTGTTTGCTCATTAATAAACTTGTTTGTGTTTATTGTTTCTTAAGAAAATATGTGTGTGTCAATGTATATTTTATTCATACATATAAATTGTATTGAGTTTTAGCTTTATATCTTGAGATATTCAGCTAAATGTGTGTTAGGATCCTTTTTGATAAAAGCTATTTTCAATTATGTTAAGCTCATTTTCATTTCGCAAAAAAGGATTCAAAGCAGCGAATTGCCACTTAAGGGTGAGGCCAAACGAGCGTAATTTTGTGAGTTGTGAGTCGCGCAAATTCTTTTGGCTCCATACAAAACTTCAGCTGATTTTGAGGTCGTCGTGTGGCACAAACTGGGTATTTGTATGAAACCGAACGCAACGTAATTTACGCAACCGAAAATACGCAGCAGAAATTACGGCTCGTTTGGCTTCACCCTAAATCGTTAAAAACTGTTCATTAAATTAATAAAACAACTAGCTTTCTACATTTTTTAAATAAAAAATTAGTTTAACAAAAGAGATCCAAATGTTCTGAATCGTTTTTGTGATTTAACCAGTGCATTATTTAGTAAAAAAATTGTTTAACAAAAAAAGATTCATGCTTTCTGAATCTTTTTAGTGATTTTATCTTTTGCATAGGATTTGAATTAAATATTATAATCTAAAAGGATCCACATGCTTTGGATTTTTTTAAACATTTTATTTTGGTGTCAGTTTCTTAGACTGACCGTTTTACAATAAGATCCAAGGAGAATGGATCGTTTTTATGAAACTAAAATAGGGGTTTGCCATACATGTGGCTTGGTAACCAGTGTCCATTTTAATGTCAAAATATTCGTATTTTACTTGGATTGTTTTTGCTAATCGAAAGTAGAGATCCCGCCACATAAGGTGGCAGTAGCCAAACTTGGAACTAAATTTGACGTTTACCGCCATTGCGTGTTATTTTGTATGAAAGGTAAATTTAGTATTACCAGCGTTGTGTTTTTTGCCACTCTTTGTAATTTTTTATGTTTGTTAAGGGTGATTATAATAAATTGATTTCCGGAGTTTCTTGTTAGTTCTTCTCCAAGCTAGGGTCTCCGCTGATCTAACCTCGGTAAAAAATATGTAAAGACAATGCTCAGTGCCATGTTTGAAATAATAGTTTTAAGAGATTCGCGATTTATACTCATGATATAAGATATAAGGGTGTGTATAAGATTGATTGCAGCTGTGGGAAATCCTACGTCGAACACACTAAACGGTCTATTGCGGACAGAGTGAAGGAACACATAATATATGTAATATATAATAAGAAGGATAAGTCCCGTTAATTAATAATCATGTTTGAAATAGTTTAATAAACATATTTTGACTTTGATATATTAATTTGTTTTATTTGAGTTTATAGCTCTGCAACCAAAGACCGTTACAAATGAAACCTATAATGTATCGAGCCGTATGGCACAGTGAGTGCTAGTTTTGGCGTGTTTACTGGTAACACTGAATTACGCGACTGTGGCGACGCCTCCAACTGCCACCTTATGTGGCGGGATCTCTATAGACCTTGACGAGCAGTTTGGTATACTTAACTCATTTTCGGTCATGTTGTGGGTTGGATCCTATTTTGCTTATCTACGTCCAAATATTCTTAAAAGTTCATCTATAAGTAAAATTCTATTTAAGTTATGAGCTGGACAATCGAATATAATATGATGCAAATTTTGTTCAACATTTAAATTACAATCTGTACATAAAGGAGAAGTTATCATTTTCATTCTATACAGGTGAGCATTAAATCTGCAATGACCAAACCGTAACCTATTGATCTGTACATAACATTTTCTATTCAAGTATACATTAGATTTATTAAACCATGGTGTTAAACCCAACTTCATTGTTAATCTTAAAATACCATGAGCCTCTATATTGAGTAACAGTATTACACTGTTGTGACCAAATCTTAAGTATATAATGTTTAACTTCTGGTAATAAATCTGTATATGGTAAAAAAATATTTGTTAGGTTTTCCACACAACTTTGTCCCTAAACCAGCTAAATAATCTACTTCTACATTACCCTGAATCCCCTTATGACCTTGGGGTCCAAAGAAATTGGATATTCTTTCCCATATTCACAATTAAGTAACTACATAATGACCTAATTTTATTAACTATATAATTAATTTTGTTGTTAAAAATTTGGTTTTTTAAGGATTTTAACACAGACATGCTGTCACTAATTAACAACCAATTCTAATGTTCTTAGATGCTTTATCATTTTTAATGTAAGTCAATGCCTCAAATAATGCCAAAGCTTCAGCACTAAAAATACTAAAGGAATCCTCTAGCCGGAATGCTCTACCATACTTAACTTGATAATGATAAAATGCTATAGCTGTTCCAAACTTATTTTTAGAAGCATCAGTATAAATCTGTTCAAATGAGTCCCAATTACAATGAAGCTCATCATTAAAAAGCTCTTTTGTATCTAATTCCCTATTAATTATTAATAGGAATATTACAAAATTTACTCTCATATGATTCTACAAAACAAGGTTGAGTATCAAAGGTTTTATAAATATTAAATTGCTCAATGAGTTCAAGAATGAATGTAACATCAGTTAAAATGAAAGGCCTTTTGCTTGAATTAGGAGAGGAAAAAGAGTTCAGAGCATTTATGATTTTTTTTAATAAATGATTATTTTCTACTATACTAAGACGCATAAAAAAACTTGTATTTCAGATACATGAATCTTTAACCTAAGCGGTCTGAATATTGGTTTCCATTTCCATTGAAACTATTGGAGTGGTAGACATAGCACCAGTTATGAGACGCAAACATTTGTTCTGAATTAAGTCTAACTTTCTTAATAATTTATCATTTGATGCAAAGCAGGTATAGCTATATTCAAAATGTGAACGCACTATTGATTTATATAACATTAATAAAATTTTAGGATCAGCACCCCAAGAAATACCAGCCAAAGACTTAAGAACATTGAAAGCTCTGTTTGCTCTATCAGAAATCAAATTAACATGACTAACCCAAGACAGATTACTAGAAAAAATCACTCCAAGAAAGCGAGTCTCAGGAACTATAGGTAAAATTGCATTGTTGTAAATAAAATTTCCTGTCCATTTTTCTTGTACGACTAAAAATAACTATTTTGGTCTTAGATAAGCTCACGTCTAACTTAAGATAATCAATATATTGTTTTAATTTAAATAAAGCACTATTTATGTGTTTTCTGTCTGTGACATATTTGTGCCTGAAGCATAAATAACCAAGTCATCTGCAAACTGCAAATTCTCAACATTTTTACCTAAAATTGAATTTAATTTATTTATGTATAAAATAAACAACAGAGGGCTTAATATTCCTCCCTGACTAACTCCTTTATATGAAAATTGAGGACCATAAAGATTATTTTGAAACTTAACAAAAACATGACGCCTATGAACAAATCTACAAATCCATATAATTACTTTTTCAGGAATGCCAAGTTGTTGAAGTTCATTACCTAAAATTTGATGATCTATATTATTAAAAGCTCCAATAATGTCAAAAAATACACTTACTAAGAACCTGTTATTTAAAAAAGCAGAATTAATATCCAGCAAGAGATGATTGAAACTCTCCATTGCAGAAAACCCCTTCCTAAAGCCAAACTGATTAAAAGGTAACTTTTTATTAAATTCAATGAAATACTCAAGTCTCTGTTTAAGTAATTGTTCAAATAACTTAGCAGCACATGATGTCAGAGCTACAGGACGATAAGAATCATGATCATTAGGGTCCTTACCTGGCTTTAGAATAGGCACCAAACAATCTACTTTCCATTCAGATGGAATGACATCATTCTCCCAGAGTAAATTGTAAACTTTTAATACCACTTTCTTACTTAAATAATCCAAGTTTTTAAACATTCTGTAAGAAATGTTATCCAATCCAAAAGCAGAATCCCGCCTAGTATTCAAAGCTGCAGTAAATTCACATATATTAAAAGGTTTTGTTAAAAAATCAGTTTCATTGGATAAGGAACAATTAGGTAAGAAAATTGGATCACTTTCATTTGTATTTGAAGTAAATTTATTTAAAAAATTAGAAATCCATGAATTATTGTCTGTTGAATAATGTTTCTTAGAAAATGACCCATTAAATCTTTTAATCATGCTCCAAATATAAGAAATTGGTGTTAATCTATTAAATTTCTCACACATTGTGAGCCAGGATTGCCTTTTCTCTCTTCTGAGAGTAAGTTTTTTAATAGCTTGTTCTCGTTTAAAAAAGACAAAATTTTCTGTAGTTGGGTTATTTTTGAACAGTATGTAAGCGTTTTTACACCTTTGAACTGCTGAGTTGCATGTGTCATTCCACCAAGGCAATGGGACCCTATTTTTCCTTTTAGAAGATTTGTTACTCTTTTTGTAACTAACATTAGCTCTTGAAACTGAATCAAGTAAAACTTGTGTAAGCTGTTTATAAGCATTAAGCGGATTAGCATAGTCCAATAAAAATGAGGAAAGTCTTTGAGAAACAAGTAACTCATACTTGACCCAATCTACCATGGTATAATTGGGACGAAAATAATTTGTGGTATTATGATTATAATTTGTACTTACAGGTCGCCCTTGTATCTTGATAACGGTTGGCAAATGATAACTTCCTAAAGGATCATCATGGACGCACCAGTCACAACGTACAGATAAACATGGTGAAACAAAAGTTAAATCTAATGCATTAGGTCTCCAAGAATTTGAACCAACTGTTGTTACCTGACCATCATTAAGCATGCATAAGTTATTATCATCTATTACACTTAGAAGAGTTCGCCCACGTTCATTTATAGAATTACAGCCCCAAACTGTATGATGTGCATTGAAATCACCCGACAAAATTAATGGCTGAGGTACAGATTTTATTAAGTTATCCAGGAATTTATAATCAAAATTGGACGGAGAAGCCAAAGCTGGACTATAATAAACTAATCAATGAAATTGACTCATTGTTAAAATTTAGATTAATTGCTATATTCTGTACAGAAGGACTGTAAATTGTATTCAAAATTGAATAGGATAGACTTTTGTGTATTAAAATAGCTACTCCATTATGTGAAGTACCTATATCTAAACGTTCAATATTGTAACCATTAAAAGTAATATTTTGATTTGGCTTTAACCAAGTTTCAGAAATTAAAGCAATATGAATATTGAAATTAGATAAAAAATATGAAAAATGATTTTTGTTACTTATTAGACTTTGAGCATTCCATTGACAAATATTTAATTTATCCATTAAAGTTTTTTACTAAGAATATGTTTACTTTCATTTATGCTTTCATTTAGAATATTTTTAATTCCTTCTGAATTAATTTTTATGTTATTAGTCTTATGCAGTGTTATTATTTTAACTATAAATGGGACTAAAAACTCCATAAAATTTTCTGACTTAAGTATCTAGTTGCGGCCTAGAATTTAATATCGGAAAATCTTTGTCATTATAATTAAATAGTTTATTATAACTAACTCTTTCGTACTTATTTTTATTTTCCTCTATCTTCTTCTTTTTGAGCGAACAAGCAGATGAAATAGCAATATGATTCTGTTTGCAATTAACGCATACCGCATCCTTAACATCTTTTGTACAATCTTTATAAGAGTGATCTTCACCACATATGGAACATCTTTGATTATTTTTACAAAATTTAGCTATATGTCCGAATCTTAAACATTTAAGGCATTGACTTACCGGAGGAATATATTTGGATACATTAAAATACCACGAGTCTATGTCTACATGATCTGGCAGAATGTTAGAACTGAAAGTAAGAGCTACAGTTTGTGTAGGAACAATATTTATATTTCCATCTTCATCTTTGTTCCTGCGCATGAGACGCCGTACCATTATTATGTCTTTAGTACTGGATATGTTATTATAAATATTTTTATTAGACATATATGTTGGCACATTCCGTATTACTCCTGTGACTTCTGTTAATGAAGCAGGTATTGAAGCTTTGAGCTGAAGTTCCTCCAACATTTTAGTATTGCAGACAGCTGCATTGGCTAAGCCAGGCCGTTCAAAGATGGCTCCAAATTTATAACGATTTATTCTCTTGAATCGTTTAATACCTTTGTTCATTTTTTTAACTGTATTTCCAATGAACATGAAATCTTTTTCTCCAATAATTTTATTGGAATCATTACTTTCAAATATAACTATGAATTCAAAATTGCCGCCTTCTTCTGGGTACATTCTAGTATATGTATCTAATTTGTATGGTCGATACTTATTATCCTCCAATGAAGTCTCGGAGTCACCGCTATCCTCTATTTCGTCTGTTTTACGTCGTTTTCGACGCCGCAAACCCATTTTTGAGTAAATTAATGAATATTAAAGTTAAAAATAACAATTCGACTTTTTTGTCTTTTCCCGCCTCTTTTCCAAATATCCATGAACTATCCATTTAAAAGCACACCAGTTTTTTTATTTATCAGCATAACTTTGTAATGTTATATATACATTAACTATTGTTAATAGAAACGATGCTTAAAATATGTACAGGTTGTACAGTCTTCTGGAATGAAGTATGAAAAACTTGTTCGTAATAAAATTTTAAAATTGTAATTTTATTGTGTTTGTCAGCCAATATTTGCTACACCTCCACAACTCTTTTAATTAAAGCGATGTTTAACTTTAGTGCTAAACAGAATTGTGACTGTAGTGCAGCCTTTAATGGTATATTTACCAAATTCATTATTGTTATAAGTTTACCTGTAATATAAGTTGTAATAAATTGTAAAAATAAATGAAATAAAAGGTGTACAACACTTTATTTTTATTATTTTATACTCTTTGGTACAACATTGTAAGTACTCTGTGGCCTAGTTTTTGGTTGGCATTTGGCAAGCACTCGTAGTGTATGGTTGGATTTATCCTGTTTTCTTCGTTGAGTTGGAACTTTATTGCATTTCACACAATAATTTAGATATCACAAATTATTCAGTAGTGCATTTGAACCTTCAGTGTTTGGAGTTGTTTCTGGACAAAATACACGCCCCCAAAACGTGTGTGAAATTTATTCATTGTGATAAGTGGATATAAATTTGTGAATAGTGTTTTCAGGATATTTTGGGCCTGTGTCTATACTTATCAGGCTTATTGGTAAGTATTTTTAATAATATGAGGAAAAATATTAAGCTTATGAGAATACATATGTGTTATTTTATTAAAATAAGTAATGATACAGCAAGTTTTCCTTAGTGACAGTCAGACAGCCAGTGTTTAGGGTAAATTCTCATAATACAATTCGTAATTTAAGTATCCACTATACATTCTAGCTTATTCTTAAGTATGTGTCATGCTTACTTTGGGTAATATGTATTTCAACATAACACTATTGGTTTCATCTTATCTGGAATGTTTATCCAGCAATGAGTTATTGTCTCTAAAAATTTTCTTAACAACTCTTAATGTTGTCAATGTATATAACTTCAAATCATTCCTTTTATGTACGAGAAACTATACAAAAACATTAATATTTAAAAAATAATCTATAAGTTGCACCTAACTCGATTTTATGGACTAGGACTTACAAGTCAACATAGAGAGTTTACGTCTAATAATATTCCAGTTTTATCCACTAATACTCATCTTAAATACTTAGATGTGGTGTTCTAGACAAATACTTTCTTACACTATTCTTAAAAAGGTGTCTTTATAAACAAAACAAATAGCAAAAAAAATGTTTTGATTTCAAGTCGACAACATATATCTGGAAAATACGATTTCATTAAATTCTAAGTACATTTTCATTTCAATTTTTTTGAATGGTTTTTTATTTTGTATTTACATATCTGTCACTTTCTATGACTTGGATATACTTGGATAGTGATCTGCCAAAATCACAATGTCGGTTTTCACCTTGTATAACTAATTGTTAGGTTGGATGGGATTGCTAACGGAGAGAGAGTTTAGAAAGAATGAAAATAATTGGAACCTAATTATTATTTTAATTAAGTGTTATCTCTGCATTGCATTTTTGCCAGAAAGTACCAATATTTATCTTGTACTGCAGACATATCATACGGCACAGATTAACTTTATCTTTATACTTAGATTACAGCTGAATTAACCTAATACATTTCTGTTCAAAGGAAAGAGCTAGTATATACTGATATCACTAGTTTAATATTACTTTAGCCAACCATGTTTCTAGTTCTACTTATTACAACAAACTTGCCAGTTATTATGGTCTATTAAAATTAATTATAGTTTCATTGACAGCTTCCATACAAGATGTCACTAGTTGGATATTTGTAGTGGTTATCCATGTCTAACTACTTGTGCTAGTATATATGTAAATGGTATATTATGTGTATAATAGGGGCAATACTTTTGTGTTCCAAATGGACTATTTAGTCACAAAGTCATACAGCATATATTCTTAAAGCTCTTAACATGATTATGGGTGTCAATTAATATGAGAATATCTGTTCTGAATTTGTAACGCTGTTGTAACAGTAATATTCATAGACTTATGTCTTACTTACTTTTTCTTTGTTCATTTGGTATGTGTGATTCATAGCAAGTAACTAATAAATGTTTTCTATAGTAGTTACTGAATGAAAAGTGATTTTATTAACATAAAACCTATAACTATTAATCCTATATGCAAGCAGTTTATTACTAGTGGTTTTAAGCAATCCTCTCCATTTTATATGAAGGCGTTAATTCTTTGTATCATCATCAGCCTGTCTGAATCCACTGTTGGACAGAGGCTTCCCCCAAATGACGCCACTTCTCCCTGTCAGTGGCCGTTTGCATCCATTCGATGCCGACCAACCTGCCCAGGCCGGCTTCCCACCTTGCCGGGGGGCGCCCCACACTACGTATACTTTTTTACTACTAACATTTCTTTGTATATCTGCATCTTATCACTTACAATGAAATGTATCTAGTAAAAAAGTATACACTCAACTGATGTGAATACGACCTTGGATCCTGCACAGGATTTCAATTCTGAGGCAAATATGTATAACTAAGTTGTGTACAAGCAGTACATTCAGTTGGTAACACTTGGATTATAATTGTTTTCGTTTATTTAGGTATATTGCGTTGATTGTGTACAAACTTGAAATGTGAGCAAGGAAAATGCATAGGTAGGGTTTTACCTGTTACTGCTAATATGCTGACCTCATCACAGTAGGAAAATAATCATGTGAGCCAATGATGAACTAATCATTTACGTATTCTGCACGAATTGGTCAACTACTCCTATGTAATAGTCACTAAATGGATGTTTAGTAATCGATAGTTTTCGTATACTTGCGCGTAAGCACATACATACGTATCTCAGCTGGTATTGGTAGTATGCAGAAATTTGAGTTTCGGAAATTTGAAATTTGCTATATACAGTGCAGCATAAGTGATACCGTATATATATTACTATTCTTTTTAGAAAACTTATGTATGATGATTTATTTTTTTAATCTCTTATTCAGTAAATTATAATTCATGAGACCTACATTTGTTATCGTGTATCCTTGCGGAGTTCCTATAACCTTCCGCCTACATTATCAGGGCGGTTTATAAAACCGTTAATTACAAGAAATATGCATAGACTTTACTTATATACTACATAAATATATTCACGTCGCTACGTCCTCAACGAGGTAGAGATTATCGATCGCCATCTGGAACGATCCTGACAAATCTCTCCCACTTGAATCGCACGTATTAACCTTACCATACATGCTCTACTGTTTTTCATGTTGCGTTTTACCGCCTCGCCTTGAAAAGAATGTCTCCAATTCGGTCTGTATATGTTCTACGCGGTTTCCCCAGTCCCACTCTATTTACCACTTTGGTTCTATAAATTACGTATATCTACACTGAATGCGGAGTTAAGTTTCTGCTATAATCCTCCGGAAGCGATTTCCACGGATACGAGTAGTTGTCAGTTACTAAAAAGTGTTGATAAAGAAGCGTTTACTAAAAAGTGTAATACCTTGAGGCACCTTTAATTGTTTCGTGATTGCTCTGAAGGCAGTCGAGACTGCGCCAATGTCTCATTGTTGATTTTTTGCATAAACTCCGCAATGGGCGACCTTCGTGGAGTCAATGGCCTTCAGTGCTCTGCAATACCATGGCGTGTGACGAATTTGCACTCGCCTAATTATCCGGGGACTAGGTTTTGCAGCTTTTGCCAAATGCACGGAGATCTGTACCTAGAGTTGAGATAACAAGTCTGACGCTGTGACGCGCCGCACTTTTAGTATCTTGGGCGACGTTTTTAAATCAGTTATCAGATATAGAGGCGTCTGAGATAATTCAAGTAGTATTTTATCGTTTCTTCGGTACTCTTGGTACATCTTATATTTATAAAATAACAATAATTTCGTACTGTAATAATGGGACGAAGTTATGTTGATAAAATGCTGTCTTTCATTTTACAATGATGCATATTTGTATTAGATTGACATTTCCAAAACTATTAAAAAAACTATACAAGTATAAACTATAGGTAGTTACTAGTTACGCATGATGATTGCAACAATCATTTGTCATGTGTATATTTTCGTATTTGTAACGTCTAATTCCGGGATGCTTACTTCATGCCGACGAGTGAGACAGGCAAACCATTTAGTAATTTACTCAGTTTTTAATTAAATTGGAAGTTCTAAGAAAACCACAAAAAATGTTTTTGTACTAGGCCTTAACTCAATGCATGACGGTTCGTCGTATTTTTTGAGGAAAATAGTTGTCTACGATTTGTTAATACTTAGTTAATGTTGGAATTTACGTTATTATTTAATATATATTTCCACTTAACTATATTGATGACGACTTTAATCTATTTATAATAACTATAGGTACCTTAACATTAATAGAATGTGTGTTTTGAAATAAATTCAATTAACAAAAAACTGTCTATTAAATTTAACGCGAATGCCATACAAGAAAAAATTGGCGACGAATAATGGATATTAAACTATTATAACATTTAATTTAAAAAAATTAGATATAAAATATAGGACATATTATTAAATCTACAAGTTTTACGAAATAGTGATCTCGGTGGATCTGGCGGTGGTGTCGCAACGGAAGACCAGAGACCGACGTTGTCAGAGCATTTAATTTCAACAGCGTGCCGTCCATTAACTCGATTGGCACTTAATTTATAGATCGGGCGCAAGGTTACGCCCGCGGCTCTCCAATTTCTGTCGCAGCGAAATTCTCTCGGGGCGGCCTCTCACGGGGAAACCATCTGATAGATAGATCTGTCTCGACAATACAACGACTACCGTTTGGTTAATGAATAATCGTTGCAAAATTAATTAAGCTGATTATCAAAAAATGGGTGGTAACTACACGCGTAATGTTTAACGTTTTGTATCAAGACGCTAAAACAAATTTTAGTTATTACAAGCATGTTACTTTAGTTTTTCTAATATTTAAAGAATGCTGATTACGAAACTAATTCGGAAATTGGCGTATCTTTAAATGCAATTACACTTCATATCCTCTAAATAATTGTACTACAATTTGTAGATAAGTAACTATAGTAATTAAGTAACTCAAACGAGTTAATGAACTTTTTTGCATTAGTTTTTTGAACTTTGTATTATTTTATGGTTAATTCGTATGGAAGCATTAAAAATTAACTGAGGCTGGATGTCATCTATCAAACACTTTTATTTCACATATCTTCCAGGTATAGATATGAAAACTGCAACTAAAATGTCTTTATTCAAAATAAGTCAGTACGTACTGTACATGTTCTTAATTAATCCTTCATAAAACGTCACTGTTTCGTCACAATAACTGTTTTGCGCAACCATAACGTAAGTTGCTTATAAAACAATAAAATTTAATAGGCACATTCGCAAATTGTAAGAGGAAAAGCGTGGAATAGTTACTAGAGTTAATTGGTATTTGAAGAAGTAGTTTCGATTAGTTAGTTATGTTCTTTTACAATGCTCTGAAACTAATTCCTCTTAAAATATACCATTATTATTGTTATAAGCCTGAATTGAGTAGTTAGTGATACTTTATTCCTTAAGATGCCATGAAATCAAAGTACACAGTGTTAATTTTAGCTAAATAGCAAATGCAATACCTAGCTTTGACTAACTGGTCCTGAATTTAAACATACGCTAAGTTTTTCCCTTTTTTTTACAGACTGATAAGCTAGATATAACTTAATCAGTATTATAGTCCATAACATATGTACAATGAAATAATGTTCCCGTTTTAATATGAGTCGGGCATGGATATTGCAATTGGCAGAGGCGGTTTCAAGTGGTGCCCGCTATCTCGAGTGCTGTTTGCGAGCGCTATCGCCTACCAACATGTCACGAGTGTTTGTTTGATTGAAATTTGCGTCAGAATACCACAAAACAATGATATTGTATCTGTAATACCATCTAGTTATAATAATAGCAATCTGAAAGATTTCCAAATATATATTGTTCGGTTGTTTACACAGTTTGACAGTTATATTGCCTATACATAATTATACGTTAATTACATTGTAGGTTGTACTTGTAAATCAAATATTTTCTCGTTTATGAGTTTCAAATCACCTGAAAAGGAGACCTTATTTGACCTTGAGTTTAAAATTAACTAACTAAAATTAGTCAGTTATTAATTAGTTAGTGGGAAAAATAAATTCATCCACCACCGCAATAGTATTCGACCTGTGTATAATTGATCCTCAGATATTCTACTTTACGTGTATTGGTAAATTGACCGGGTTAACACCTGTCACATTGGATAATGACTTTCTGATGAAAGAGATTTTTGCAATGTTGACGCAACACTTAATACGTACGTGAATACAGAAAGCTTCCTTGACTGATCTTTTGAAAGTGTAACATTGACAAGCACCCGTAACACCACTTTTATCTAGTTTATGAATATCGACCTAGGAGTGTAAAGGTGCCCATCCAATACTTCTATTAGGATAGGAAAAATGAATTTTGGTTCGTTTAGAAATCCAAATATCAAGGACATCCTTAAATATGTGTTATATATTCATGAAACTTTTTGTAGACTACTGTTTATATGGATGGTTGTATCTTGAATGGCCACCTTACGAGCAACTATTCTTCAGCATATTGGGGTCAACAACTCAGGGTCGACCGGGCATCCGCGCGAGAACTAGTTCGAGAATGCAACTCCTGGCCACCAGACCCCAATCTCTCCATCTTATGTCATGCGCCGTCCAAAGAGATTAAGCGACGTTTATTTGCAGACATCTAATGCACTATCGCCCAGGAACTGCTACAATATAATCATAGCGGTAACATAACATTATGTTATGAGGTAATTCGCTCACTATGCAAACATAATTTGTAACTTTCGTGATGTCTACAAGAGTGTATAGTGGAAACTAAAATGCTTCTCATTAACTTTAAGTTTAAGAAATTTTTCAGTTTTCAAATATAGAGAAAAACGATAGTGACTGAGAAAAATGTTCGATGTGTTCCGATTGGCGTGCATCAAAGAATAACAAGTCCTTCGTAAATGTTTGTATTCAATATCAGTTGTATCATTTGGAATATCTTGTCTGAGAACGTGAGCGTCGCTGCGGCGCTGCGGCGGCCGTCAATGGTTCCCGTATCCGCGTTCCATTTCCGGGGAGCTTCCTGTTAGGGGAACGCTCGTTTAGAAATACTTTCTTCTCGGTCTTATAAGACTTATTTAGTACCAGAGACTGATGATTGACCCGTTTAATGTCGAATTATTATTTATTGACTGCCCCGTTGCTACACCTGAGTGAAGGAAAACACTATAAGGAAACATACCTCTGTATAGATTATTGTATGCGACGATAGACGTGGTAACTCTTTAGTAACTAAGCCTCTAGTACCCAAAGACTTTCATCACTCAACCCAATGAGCACCTTAAAAGGTTTTACAGTCATGCCATGTGTTATGGAAGACTAATTAAAATTACGTGAAGCGCTTAGCTTTTACGTCGAATTAAATTGTTAATTAACCTTGGGGCCTTTCCTGGCGATCAAGTTAGTTAATGGATTAAGTTTATGTAGGTAACAGAATATCGACGACCTAGGCGGTGGAGCTGGCAACCTGAATGCTTCGCAGAAGTTCGGAGCTTGGTTCCCAGTAACGGCAAGCCTTTGCATTAGCTCACAAGCTTAGGTTATAGGCTATTTTTTGTTCAATTCCTTATTTATTTTATAAGGCCATACGGATAAAGGATAATCCATAAGGATTAGAAAGCTAGGTTACGCGTTATGTACTCGTTTTATTGGTATGGTATAAGTAAGCAAGCGCTCTTTACTAAATTTTTCTGTACAGAATTGGTCTAAGCGGTGTAAAATTATTGTAATCACTAGTAGTTAATTAGAGACAAGTATAATATGGTAGATACCGGTGGTAAATACACGGACTTCAATAATTGTCATATGTAGACCAGATCTGTTTTCCAATACCATCTCGGCTAAATATATTAAAATACATTGGCAACGATTACTCAATTCATAAGACCTCAGACCAAAAGGTCAGAATTACAATGCTCCTTTTCAATAAGCGATGCGACGGAGCCAGACGTGCTGCGAATGTCGAGATTTATTAGGCGATCCCACTGGCTTGCACGCATCCTACTCTAAACTCCAACCCAATAAATTACAGAGCTCTTGAGCTAGATTGGAAGCTTGTACCACGTGTAGCAAAGTCACCCAATACTAACGCACCTATTTTATCTAGAGATGGTTGCTAGGTAACTAATTGTTTCCTGAAGACTTGACTGGATAGAAAAACCCAATAACAGAAAGTAGTTATCACTAATTATATCGTAATATGTTTGACGCATATCGGTTTTGTTAAAACCAGAGATTTCCAAAGTGGTCGATCCCAGAGTTTTAAGTTAGCAGAGCTTTATGAACAAGGAGGATCTTAAGAGTTTCTGATTCGGCCATTGCAGTCGGAGGTGACAGTTCATTTTGGAAAAGGAGTCCCTTGTCCATAATAATTTGAGGATACCTGGTTTAAACCATGTATAGTTAGTTTAAAATCTAAAGAGTTTAGGTGTTATAAATCATAAAGATATGTACATACAAACAGTCTCCCGGATTGGGTGACGTAATAGTGTTTGAAATATAATGAAAACACTTAACCTCTGGTAATTGGGCTCATGTCTGCGTAGGTCAATTATTGGACCTATTTGCAATGGGACTGTTCTTTTAAAACGTTGGTTTCTTGGTGGTTGGTATGAATATAAGTAAATGTTGAATATTTTATAGATGAAATATCAATAAAATTATAAATGAAAATTTTGATTAATGGATAATATAGTTTTTATAAAAATATTTGAGCTTCAACCTCTCTCCTCGTTTAAGTATCATAAAAGGTTAAAATTATTATGGTTATAACAAGGACCCTTTATATTCCATCTTTTATCAATCAATTCAATTTATTATTAAATGAATAATATCAACACAAACTTAAATATAATCACGTGATTGGTATTGACATACATGTCAATTAAACATCTATCACATCGTGTTAATCACATTTTATTGCAACCACGAAATTGAGTGAAGCGATTGCGCAAAAGGAAAAAAGTGCATGCTGGTACAAGTGATGGTTTCATACATTCGCAATAGATGAATTGATTTCCTTCGCCTTTTGTGCGTGCGGCCAAATCGGTGCGTTCCGGCCGGCCTAAGGGTCATAGCACACTGGCACCAAATCTACGACCATTGATCGTTATTCCATATGTTTAACATATACATTATTTAATCGTCCTTGATTCCTGTATGGATAAAACCTGCGAGGTAAAATATTTCCTTCCTTCTCCTTGGTAACTTTCAGCATTAACTAATTACACGACATTAAGGCTCGTGACAGCATTCATAGCAATAATATGTATCTAAACAATCTTGCGAATTAAAAATATACAGGGAATAAACGCAATTATTCAGAAATTTGCAAAACGATTACGCTTCAAGACACAACACAAATAAAAACCCACTCTCATACCGTAAACTATGCGTGCACCCAATGACGACTACAAGACTCGTCACCTGTTACGTTTGGTCTAAAAATACTCGATGAATAAAGATAACTAACATGGTCCTAGCAAGAGTAAGATCGCTTTTGTATATATTATTCTTGAGAAGAATATCTCCTTTGTAGGTTCTATAAAACAGGTATTAACATAATCGTGAATCTGTTACTCGAGATATAGTCGCGAGTCGTTAGCCCCAGTGTGGCGCCGCCCCGAAACGTTTAGCACGTGCTAATAGCATGTTAACAATATCGCTGATTGGCGCAACCTGCCGCTCTGCTTAATATGCCGAATGTGGATATTCGATGGCCTTGCTCAGCGGGAAATCTATGAAGTATTGCAAACCTACACCTCCATCGTAGTCTTGATATGAACTCGTATTATTCGTTAGTTCATAAACCTCTACGTACGAACTCAGCAAATACTTTAACCATTTCAGATGTTACCCTTCTTTAATTTGTTTTATAATACATATGTTGACGTCACATCTTCTTTGCTGGATACAAAGAGACTATCAATTATAATTTTAAACCTTATAAAAATCTCTTTTCGTAGTTATTCATATTTAAAAACCTTCTCTTGCACACTGTATTATTCTTAACACTAAATAGAATACGTTTCTTGGTATTGCAATGATTTACTTAACAAGTATTTAAAAACGCTTATTTAGGATGTACATTAATCACCTGTCCTGTAAGATGTCAACCATCTTTATTTTAACAAATGAGTCTATTGTCTACAAACCACGTCCGTGTTAACCAAATTTATATTCTACAGTTAGCGTCATTCTAGTAATATTACTGCATTTAATTGTAATACTAAGCCCTGACTCCACTTCTAATTAATTAAGAAGCCTTTGATTACTTGTTCCCTCAATATTTGTTGTGATTCATGTTTTTGTGTTAGTACGTTGAGCTTCAGATTAAAGGTGAATCAACCCTCTTATTAAATATATTAACTCTTTATTCCATATCGTTTAACTCTTTATTCTCGTTAACTCTTTATTATTTAATACTCATATTTTTTTTTTTAATTCTTTATTAAGCCATTCACCACTAAGGTTATGTCGGCTGAAGTACAAATACTGATGCCACGGCATTTGCACTTCTTGTTATTCCATCGCCATGGTTACACCAACGCCGCCAGCCGCTTCAACCGAAGAAAAACGAAATCGAAGCTCCAATTCCTTGCTCTCTTCCTTGTTCTTCGGTTCGTTCCAGTTGAGAATCCAAATCTTATCCCAAAGCGAACATATTTATCCGGTTTGGCATCACAATTGACTAAATATTCAGCCGAAAATAATATTTGTATTTTCAACTTTCACTGAGCTGCTGACTTTGTTGACGCACCATAGACGACTTAATACTCATATTAAAAATATTGTTTAAAATGGACGATTGATTTATTATTACATCCTAGTAGAAACTGGTTTTGATTCAACGAGGAATTCGTAAAAATACAAATTAACCTCGCAAGTATACAGATATAATATGAGAACAAATCTAACTAAACACGTTTGATATAAAACTTTTGTTGTTATAAATCTAAATTGTAAATCTTTCTCGAACAAAATCGCAATCATATAACAAGCCATAACTACTGAATAAAGTGTATCATAATTAGCGTTATGTTAAGTACTTCATATTTCAATTCATTCAAATTCTACAACATGGGATTCATTCATATTCAATATTTCTTATCCAAACAAATCCTAGATCATAATGTTCTTATCTTAACACACAACTACCAAATATGATTCTAATCTATGAAAATGACTGACTATAGTCATTTGAGGTTAAATTACGTTGTATATCTTAGTCTTAATATGATGTGTTAAAATAGGTCCGTTTAATTCCGAATTAAACTTATCCTCGTGACATTTAAAGGATGTTTTGTTTTAATTGACGTAATTTTGTACCCGGAAAACCGACTCGCGACTATAAACAGATATTCCACCAGAGCGGAGGCGATACGTAGAAGTTCGTTGTTTTATCAACAAAACACTTATTCCATAGCACGTTATCAATAACGTGTTTGATTATACTATCAAAAGGATTAAAAACTAATCACACCTCGTGATCACATGTACAGAGTCTCAGTATGTGAATAAACGGAAGAGTACTGTATCAATGAAGAGCTTTGGTTATGTACTAAAATACCCATGACAAGATTATTTTGGTAGGCATGTGAACTACACTACGTAGTATTAACCATATAATAATATAAAGGATAATGTGTAATAATATATGGCTAGGTATGAAGCAGATACATATATGTACATAGTTTTCGTAGGAATTCGGTGACAACTACACTAATTTAACTGGAGACTGCTCGAACAATGTCAATATTGTTCTGTTTCGTTCAAATTACTTCCAATTAAAACTTTTAATGTGCGGCTTGCATGACGATTATGTATAATGGTGGAATTCGTGAGTCGTGACGTCACTTTTCGATTTTGTTACATAGCATACACACTGCGGGTGTAATACATAATCACCCACATAATATAAAATCATAAACACTTTATAATGTTTTGTTTCTAACTTGTACAAAACTTACCGCCATGCTAAATTAATATGTAAATTAATGCGGTATGACATCGCAAAAAGTTGTTAATATTTTCCTGGTTATTGTTAACACGTTTTATTTATTGATTTTTAAACTAATTACTTATGTGCTTGCTCGCTGATGCAGAAACAATGTCAGCTCTATTGCTATTTGCCGAGCTATCTCTAAAGTACTATCCACTGTTGTTGTTACTTAATCGAGTCGTGTTTTGATACTGAATCTAGATTTACAGAGACCAACTCAACCAAACAGTCAATTGATCGTATAGTGATTGGTCTATAGACAGGCATTACAATCCACGCGATATCCCTTGAGACCATTCGCCAATTTTGTATGTTAGATAATCCATAAGTAAATTGGCTAATGTTGTTGATTTAGTTAAAATTGTGAGAAATAATACACGCACGTTTGAATATTCTTCAAATATAGAATTAATGAAACATTTTATGTAGCTCCATTATTTAATTTTATAAGAAAATAATAGAATTATATTTTACTAACAACATTCGCATGGTACTTAGTACTGTGTAACATTTTATTTACTATGTGAGACAGGGTCGTATCACGATAAATTAAGTTAATAAAGATATAAATACCTTTATTTCACCCATGTTTAGAAATAACTACTGTGTAACATGTCAACAACTGGCTAAAGACTTTGCCTTACGTTGTCATTACGTCACATGTTGACCGGTCCCTTTGGTTGCAGTGGCTCGGCGATGTGGAGGCGATGAGGCGCGGTAGGGCGGCGCAGTGGGCGGGCGGCCGGCATGGCGTTCATGAGCAAGAAGAAGCGGTACAAGTTCGGCGTGCAGTGCAGCCTGGAAGAGCTCACCGAGGTGCCGTTCGTGTCGGCCGTGCTCTTCGCCAAGGTGCGCCTGCTGGACGGCGGCACCTTCCAGGACCACTCCACCAGGTCTGTCGCACCTCTAGCTCCATCTAGTGTCGTTTCATGCGTACTATTTTGGTTTTACTAACATTAAAATACATATGTTGGGTAATGGTCTAGCAACCTGTCAGCAATGTTCCATAATATAACATCACAACCACAATATTCATGGTAAAATGGGATCTAGTATATATCACCGTGTACAAGGTTCTGTCCACCCTAAAGTGATTAGAGAACGTGACTGTATATGTATGTAAATTGGTTCCTTTTAGGTATGTAATGGTATAGGATGTGGAACAGTGCCATATTAGACAGAAAATGAACTGAATAGGTATCTTGTTGCTGCTATTTGCAGTAGAGGATTAAATCTGTCTATAGAGGCATAATACTTGTTCTAAACCGTATAATATATTTAACTGATTTACCTATTCTCCGATTTTATCTACGTGTTTCCAACGTCACCTTACCCAGAAACAATTAGTTACCTGTTAAATATTAACAGCGTTTTAGCGTTGTTTGTTATCCCTTATCGGAGCAAACACATCCCTTCAGACATAAATCCTTTAATGGCTACTATGTGGGTCGGTCCCTTTGATAGCAAGGTTAATTGGTGATGGACACGCGATTCGGGGTAGACGAAGCAAAAGGAATGGCAAAGGACTACTACGCTATCAATTTTAGATCATTTTTACAATCGCTAAAGTCTTCTTTATGTTTTCGTATGTTAGTCTTAATTATACAAGTACATATGAAAGAAATAGTTAACTTGATTCCATTTTAATCATTCATATATTTTCTTATCTTCAGTTCCTAAGAATGATATCAGCTGCATCTATATAATTATGTATTAGAACGACCTCTGATTCATTTACGAATTTAGACAGGTGCGTCAGACGTACAGCATCGATGTTATTTCTCGAAAAGATACAAAATACTAATTCTTAATCTCTTTTCTTAATCCGATTCATATCACACTGTTGATACTTATTTTCAGTTATAGATTATTAAATTTGAATAATCTAAAGTGCTTGTAAAGAGGCCTACGTGTGGTGTATACATAGACTTAGGGTTTTCTTTAATTCTTAAGCGATTGCAATAGACAACACGTAATATGCTCATTTCAATATATCCCTATTTTTCACAATAGGCTAAAATTTAACGAATGTTTTTCGGATATTTTTGTTTTGTAAGTCATTCAGTGATTGTTTATAAGCCAAATGTCTATTATACATGTATATACACCATAAATTAAAAAAACTATTTTAGAATCGTAACATTATACGTGATTATACGTTAGCCTTGTCGGCTCTAGTACCACAGTGGTTTTCTCAAGAATCTCGTTTGTAAACAAGCAACTCATGGTGTTTGACGAAATAAAACATCAGACACTGGCTCATTCAACATCAATCGGTCGTTGTTCGCTAAGCAGGCGTCGGATAGCCCTGTTCAAAGAGCTATCGCGAAACAATAACTTCTGCGTGAATATATTAGCGGTAACATCAACTCGTCATTACTAAGAAAACCTATGAGCTGTATCTGAGTCGACTTATACTTGACCTGAATGACTTTATATGTATATACGTATTTTGTATGATTTAAGAGTATATGTTCTAGGATTGCACTGAAAACTAATCATTTGATATAGAATAGAAAGATATTTATTAACAGATAACTAAATGTCCTTTACCTAGTATGTTTAGGAGGCGTCAAACGAAAAAGTATTCTTAAATTACGTAAGCCTGTATCAATTACTTTAAGAATGGTAAATATGAGTATAGTTAGCATACCCTTTGTTTTATATTCATAGTACCGTTTGACATTCGGTGTGAACTAAATTATGGAAAATATTGAATAATTGAGCAGCCGTAGGAGGCTTCTAGGTTAGCAAGTTAGTTTGTAGCTTTAAACTATAGTTAGTGAAGGCTGTGTAATTGTACCTAGTATTTTGAATATTGTAAACTGTTATACAACAAGGTATACTCACTTCTTATCCAGTTTACAGTCTTTAATCGATATCCCTCTGTAAAAGTCAGTATCTGTGAATGACGACAGACTCAATACCTATCACGACTGGGCTTTGGGTGACAGTCCCCGACCCAGATACTCTCAAAGGATTAGCAAAAATGATAAATATCTAATTCGCGGAAATTTTTTACAACCCGTAGAAGTTTTATTGATGCGTAGAAATTATATTAATGCTTGATAGATATTAAAGAATACTCGGAAATCATTTGCATTGCATTAATAGCAGATTCCTAAATAAATATTTGGTCTATTTTAATGTACCTAATGAAATCAATAGTTCGTTTATTTCACGAGTTAGTTGTATTGCGAAATTATAGTTAAATGTACATTGTAAAAAGGTTTCGGTAAATATTAATGTGAACTTAAAAAGCAATGTTACAGGAGTATTAGTTTATACATCTGAGTTACTAATTCTATTAAAGATGCGTTAAAGTCTATGTAATTTATACGGTTGCAGGGCTTAATAAAGAATCAATATGCGTGCATTGCTTGCTTTGAATTCATGCGATTGTCTAACATATTAAATAGTTGAGGTTTTATTCACTATAAAAAGCCTAAATATGCGCTAAACGTAACTTTACCCGCCTATGTTTGTGTCTCTATTATTATAGTATTATAAATACCTTTTCCATTATGAAACATGCGATCAAATCCACTATTATGCTATTACTTGAATAATGGATTTAAGATTGATACGCCCAACATCAATACGGTATTATTGAGTCAATGTAATGGTTAGTTACAACATTTAATGTTATTTTCAAATTAAATAGGTTTTAAATTCTAACTTTATATGGAGACACATAGTATTGTAGTGTCGAAATGCACCTAGTTATGTCGTAAACAGATAGCGTTAGTAATAGGAAGAATGTTTGAGAAATACCTATCAGTGGTTTATGAGACGTCATTTACAAGTTTATGAAGTAATCCTGGACTCTTCCTCTACTACAAAATATACCAACTTTAATACTCATTGTTAAAATTTGTCCATACCCTTTTACGCCCTTCGCAACCCTTGTCTGGAGTCTTCAAGTTAAATAACCTGATTGCACGCAGATATGATCGAATTATTATTGTATTGAATTATTATTATTATTTATTATTGTTGAATTGTTGTATCCTATACGTCAATAATACTCTGTTATATCACGATTGTAGTGATCCTTACGAGCATCCAACGAGACAGGTGAAAGGCAATATCGCTGTGTACGTAAACTATTACTAATTCCGAGAAATGAGTAGGATTTTCCTCACTCGCCTTTTTGGTAACGATACTTTGTTGAATAAAAGACGACGCGATTATTTATGTCACTAACGTTCCAATGTGCAACTTTATTTATATTGTACAGTTATTTTGCAAAAATACTTGTCTTTTTATATGTTTGGAGCCATGGATAATCACGTAAACCAGAAGCCATCAATTTGTATATAAAAAGAAAAAAATGCTATGATAATAATTGTAACATTTACATAGCCTCATGAAATTAATATCGTTCTTGCATAGTTATTATCATCCCGTAAAATTCATACAAATAACAGTCAAGTCCAATAACAAAAAAATAATTGAATGAATGACCATTTAAAGAAAGAAAGAAAAGAGTTTATTCATTGCATATAAATACACTCATTATATAAAAAAAATGTGATGCTCTCCGATTTATACGATAAGTTATCGTAGCAGTTAATAATAGCAAAGGTTACCCTCTCAGGTCTGTTAATCCGGAATTTCCGATTGCTTTCTGACCGAGCACCTCTATGTGAATGGTATTTATGTTTCCATTTATACTTGTAGTTTTCTTAAGTATTTGTTGACTTGTTTCTTTGTGTGTTGACATCGAATATATCGAAAACGAGTAATAAATACATAGACATCACGCCTGATTCCCTGTACCCCTCAGGCAGAGATCACGGATCCCCATTTGTCCCGATCCTGACAGACCACTTTCGCTTCATTGACACTCATACATCTTCTCTTACGCACTCGGCGGTTATAGGTACTCCTAACGTCACCCTTTTGCAATATAGCGTCTATCTGAATGTTATTTAAAAACGAGTAATATGAAATAAACATTAGAAGGTGACATCTCGCACGTAGCGTGTCTTGAATTGATCCTAGAAGTAACGCCGCTGTCATGCAAGTATGTAGGTGCGTTTATTTTTGGTCATTACCTAGGCGCGTACTCTTCCACACTCCGAGAATAGGCGTATTGCCTTAGAGGCCATGTGCTCCAGCCACTGTTTGGCATTCCTCACGTTATTAGCTTCCACTGTTTAGTATACGTGTATACTGAGAACGAAATCAGTCGGAATTTTGGAAATAACTTCTACTCTTACCAGACATAAAAATTATATTATAAACCTTTGTTTATTAAATTTTTGTCTACAGTTTTTGAAGAAAATTATTTCATGTTATTGTCCGATCGCTGTAGATCTAAGTTTTACTTAGTAGCTATGCTAATAGTAATTGAATTTTTTTATTTAACAATAACATTTCGTATTGTTACAACACTTATATTTGAATGGATTAATTCAATCCATTATTTGAAATGTTTTCAACATAGCAATTTCGAAGATAGAATGTCTTTATCTATAAACACGATCAATCAGGTCGTTTGTTGTGAATCTCGATAGCACTGTTTCCTTGTTTACTGTGCAGTTGCAAAGGCAGACAATGACCATTTGTTTTGGTTCAAACGAATGTTCTGAACGGTTTTTTTCTTTCTGCGAAACGAACCTCCTTGGTTGGAACTTCTCACGATCCGTTCTCACTCGGTCAAGCGAATCGATCTATACTCTAACTCGGGCCTCTGTGAATACGTTCACAGTAATTGAGGTTTCTCGGGGTAATCAGCGAACATCAAATACAGACGTTTCTGTAATGGCTTCGAATGGAAAAACATTCTTCATAGGTCTCTACATTTATCTGTATACCTGTTTCGTCCTAAGACCTTTTAGATTTAGCCTGATTCTATTATACCGCATTCATTTCATGGAAACTTTATGTTACTAAATCACCTTCTAATACGTAAGACAGATGTGTATCTTAATCTCGCATCCGAACGAAATTTACAGCTGTCCGTATAAATCAAACGCTGCATTTTAAACATAGTAAATCGAATAAAGCAGTAGTAGTCTATTCGAGTACCAATGAAGCCATCACTGACCTGACTAAAGGAACGTTCCCGACCAGGCCAGACCAGGAAGTGACTATTAAAAAGCGTCCACAGTGATGAATTTAGCTCCCCATATGTTATGGTTGATGTAATCTAATTGAGGCGTGTGCCTGCCGTCGCATGTGCACTTGGACTAGTGATGCACTAAATAGATACGCCTTTATGCTATAAAATAACTGAGAAAATAGTAAGATGCCCCAATACAACCAATTTTCTTTCTGTCAAGTTTCTACTCAAATGTGTATATGCTGTTTACAACAACGGATAATTCTTCTTAAAACATTGTTCTTTATAACAAATTCTAATAAATTATTTTTAATAATTAAATACTAATATATAAATACATAATATAGACGCTGACACTGATTAAATCATAAACTCATCACGCGTTAAACGATGAATATAAATGTGGAGGAATTTATAATGAAATTCCATCTCCGATTTTGATGTTTCAGTATCTATACTATTATGATAAGAACCTACTGTTAAGGGTTTAAATAGACATTACTTAGTAAAAGCGCTTTCATGTTTACAGTTTAACATAATTTCATTCCGCCATCACAAGACTCAGGGGAAATCAGCTTAGGGAATCAATTATCTAGACAAGGCTTACATATACCAAAAGTAATTTTATATAATCCCTTTCATCAGTCCCTTTAATCATCCCTTTAGTCAGAGGTTATATTGTCGACCTCCGTGGCACAAACGATTAATCACCTGAACGCTCAACGTGTTCGATTCCCGGTGGACGCTGAGTTAAAGATTACGCTTTTCTTCAGCTTTACAGTGTACTCATTGATTATATGTACTATGTATGTATCTATCAAACTGTAATAAGTATATATTCGCAAAATATACGTTATCTAGTACCTATCCTTAACACAAATATTAGATGAACTTACCAAGGGACTAGTTTAATGGGTGTAATAATGTTACCTAAATACATACCAAAATATTATTTTTATATTACCTTGAAATACGGGTGGGGAATCCCTTTGGAACTAACTATAGCATATTCTTCCTATAATTATATCAAGGAGTAAACCTATCTATGCTTTTGATATCACTGCATCTAGTAACGCATTCCTATCGGTTTGTTTGTTTCGTTAACTGGGTGACGGTTTCCTGACGTGGCTCACACGGTTTCGGCACACCATGTGTACTCTGACCTATTTCTTTTTTGGATAGCTTGGTGACATGCTGTCATTGGTACTAGCACAGATATATACGACTATACGTGCTTATAACGTTAAATCCTAAATTATAATATATCAATTAGTATTTGAGGCGATGTATAAAAATCAAAAGCGTGAAGAACAGAAGAGCATGTATGGGAAGGTTAAAGGGTGTTAGTGAACCAAAAGAGAGTCAGGATCGTTCAAGGTGGCGATTGATAGTCACTGCCTATCGCATTACGGACACACTTTTATTTTTATGTGTATTATTGGGGTATTCTCTAACAAATACATAAGTTAAAGCTATTTAAAGCACTAAATTGTTCCATCTATCCAACCGTGTCATACATCTTCAGTAATTAGCTTATTTGTCATACATAGATACTTCGAAAGCGCCCTCTATCCGCATAACAATATCCAAACACTTTGCCTAAGGAAAACGTACATTAAGAACACATATCCTAAGAATGATAAAAAGTTAATAAATAATATTTTTCAGAAAGGTTGCACCATGATAAAAATGTTAGTTACGCAGCCACCAAGTCGAATGGATTTTTAATGGATATTTTGGTGTTGGTTTAATTCTAGCTATTAAGTTATCGTGTATCGCTCTCAGTGGATTCTTCTTTCGATTCGCTGCGGCCTCGATATTAACATTGATATGGCTTACTCATAAAGAGACCTCATTGTCATCCAATAAATGAGCAACATTCCATCTACTACTGACTATTAATCTCATATTGATACATGGTACATTTGAATACAAAACTGACTCGTCTTTAGTTACGCACGAATGATCAATTTTGGAGTTTATTTTGCAAAGGTTTTATTCAATCCACTGATCGAAAATTAATATGAATGTAACAGAATTTGGAATTTAAGTGTTATGTTGTTTTTGTTTTCAAATATTTCTTATCAGTAATTATTCATTTAACAATTGTATCCATGAATGATTTACGAAATTAAAAACACACTAAACCATTATACTGCTAATGCACATTTACGACGTACTTATACATATACATACATACTCATGGCTACATGAATTTATCGAGGGGAGTTGTAACAGAAGATCTAGTACTCTGTGCAAAAAAGTAAATATTCCTGGAAGGTATTCCTATTTTACGCGAAAATAAGTATCTTAACCTGCAATGCCTTACAATATTTGCATTTATTACATTATTTTTAACCATACATATGACGACCGCTAACTCTTAGATGTCCGTGCCTTCCAGACAGCCAGGTGGGGTATAACAAAGTCACAAAAAACAGCACTATATGAAAGGTGGTGAGACGCGTACAATGAATTCCTGTCTGTGTTATAGCAGTTATCAAATATGAATAGTATCAGAAAAGTAACGGCGAGATGGCTTACCACCTATGACATTGAGTACTAATTATTATTAGGTATAAAGTGCGTCACGATTGGAAAAATCCATCGCAATGCTCTCTCAACCTCTAACTAGCCGGAAAGAGTTGTACGGCCGTGTGTTTACATATGTATATGTGTTAATAGCATCGTTTGTGGTTGTGATTCCAGAGAGGAGGTGCGCGACCACAGGGTGCGGTGGAACGCGCAGTTCTCGTTCGTGTGCAAGATGAGCGCCAACGCGACCACGGGGGGTGCTTGAGCCGGCGCTGCTGCGCGTCTCGGTGCGCAAGGAGCTGAAGGGCGGCCGCTCCTACCAGAAGCTGGGCTTCTGCGACCTCAACCTGGCGGAGCTGGCGGGCGCCGGCGAGAGCACGCGCCGCTGCCTGCTCGAGGGGCTACGACCCGCGCCGCCGCCAGGACAACTCCGTGCTGCGCCTGCGCATCCGCATGAGCATGATCCACGGCGACCCCTTGTTCAAAGTGTGAGTTCTTATCTCATAATACATTGCGATATGAAATTAAAAGAATACTACTAAAAGACTTTCTTCGTGGGATGTACTTCGAAAGAAGAGTAATCAATAATATACCTGTTAATGTCTAAGGTAACTCCAATACTTATTCTAGAGTATACCGAGGAGAAGTGATATTTAATCATTAGAGTTTTTTTTCATAGTTAAACTATATCTAAACAGTACAATCAATTATACAATTAGTGGAATCATAGTGACTAGCGCCTCGTTTCGTGTTCCAGGCCGCAGCCGCAGGCCGAGGCGGTGGAGGGGGCGGACAGCGGGTCGGAGGGGGCGGCGGCGGCGGCGGGGGACGAGGACTGCGGCTCCTCGACGGCCAGCTCGGGCTTCGGCAGCCTCACCAAGAAGAAGGGCGCGGAGGCCGCCGACGCCGCCGAGCGCCCGCCCTCGCTCACCGACCTGCTCGAGAACGCCGGTACGATACCATTATAATCTGCCATTGTATTGTCCAATTTATAATATACAGGGTGGCGCATTCAAAACGGTCAGTATGGGAAAGTCTGAAACTATAAGAGATACGAAGATTTGTTCTTAGGAACCATGTCACCGATTTTGATAAAAATAATAACTGCATTCATACTTTCTCTGAAAAAAACAACTGTATCCAGTACGGGAATCGAACCCGGTTGCTTTAAAAAAAATAAATTGGCCCTTTTTACTTTTTCTTTTTAAATATCGATTGTGTAGGTCTTAAGTTGTAAATGTCTCTATGAAACATGGTGTCGAAAATGAATAAAATGCATTGTTTTGGCATACTTTAGTTTATCATAGTAGGTTTTCTCAGTGACCACCGTTGTTTTCAATACAATATTCAACACGTTCAAGTAACGATTTTACTATTGAATTTTGTATTTTCATGTGGTAAAAAATTTGCGTTACAATTGACTTAATTGCTACTTTTAGGTCTTCAATGGTGTCATAGCTTGTTTTGTAAAATTCATCCTTAACGTAATCCCAGAAGAAATTTTCTAATATGGTTCTAACACGTCACTATAAGTGGACTTTTCAATAGATTGTTAGTTTTTAATCACTGTAGATAACAAAACTTTCTAAAAGATTTAATGCAATGCTAATACCACATGATATGGTGTATGTAACAAGTAGGGAATTACAAAACTAGAAACAGCCATAGTGACAATTTTACATGTCTATTGAATATTGTTACGGTGTATGTAAACTACTATGATAAACTAAAGTATGCCAACACAATGCATTTTATTCATTTTCGACAACATGTTTCATAGAGACATTTACAGCTTAAGACCTACACAATCGATAGTTAAAAATAAAAATTTAAACGGGTCAATTTTTTTTTTCTAAGCAACCGGGTTCGATTCCCGTACTGGATACAGTTGTTTTTTCAAAGAAAGTATGAATGCAGTTTTTATTTTTATCAAAATCGGCGACATGGTTCCTAAGAACAAATCTTCGTATCTCTTATAGTTTCAGACTTCCCCATACTGACCGTTTTGAATGCGCCACCCTGTATATCAACCGTAATAAATACCTACACATTACGCTATTTAGAGGGGCTGGGTTAATAAGGATTTTTTTTTTATCCTGATCATGGACAACTATCTGGCTATATTATAATCTTAATATGTCTAAACTATGACTTATGTGTGTTATGAGTTATTAATAGTAGTAAATACAAAATGTAACCTACATCTTGGGGTTCATCCAGTTCCAAACAGAGTTTTATATAAATTATTGTATTTTACAAACTCTTGGTGCAGATGCAATTATTTACATGAACATAACAGATATATACATACTAGTATATTCATTTTTTACCATAAACAATATCCGGTGAGACAAATATTATAGTCAGTATGTTCTTAAATTATTCCTTGTTGTGAGTTGTATTGCCATATGAAATAATCCATCTATCTTATCAGAATAAAAATGCTCGCAAGTCAGTAGCTACATACACGTAATAACTACTATTAATTGCTTATTTTATTTACTAATTGCTTGTTTATTTTACTAATTCACTATTTATTAATTGCTTGTTTGTTGACAGGCGCAGGTGGGCAGTCGCACTCTCGCAACTCGTCGAGCACGTCGGGGGAGGCGAGCAGCCGCGCCTCGGGCTACGGCTCCAGCGCCGAGCACCACTCGGAGGCTGACTCCACGCACTCCACGCTCGTGCCCCACAACAGGTAGGCCCCTCCCTCTAAGCATACGAAACTATCTAGCTTATATTCAGTAAGATTCTCTGGTAAATACTCGTCGTATAAGACGGTGGGATAAAGGAAGGTTAAATAATACTCTTGTTGTATTTTTTGTCTTTTGCCTAATTCTTGAAATTAAACAGCGTTGTAGCAGAAGTTTTAAAGTGTTAACTGTGAAACAAAAACCACTTCTATATGGCATGATGAATATTATAAACTTTTAAACGTATCTTTATGTTTGACGTATTAATTGTACATTACTCACATTTTCTAAATGTTTCTAATTCATTATAAAAGTAACTAGCCCATTACATTTTTCATACATGTATTTCAATCGCATATCATCGCACTGAATGTACCACAGTAGTTCTATTTGACCACCATTCACCTGTTGTTACGTTTTCGTTGTATTTTGTTTAATTTGCTCCTTCCCGCCGTGGCAGCGTGCCCGCGTCGCCCGCCGACGAGTTCCATACCCCGGACAGCACTCTCGTGGAATTGAGCTCTTACCTGCCCCGCAGCCAGCGGACGACTGACCACTTGTTCCATAATTTCCCGTTCCTGACGCCGTTGGCCAATCGGCGCGGGTCCTTAGCCAACCAGGCCCCGCCCACCGAGGAAAGGTGAGACACGCCCCCTGCCCGCTTTTTAAGATTTTGTTTGCGCATGCCTTTGCCTATCATCACCCAACTTTAATACTCTTGCTTATTTAGAAATAGCATGAATAATATCGTTTTCTTTGAGGATTATAGGAAACGAGGTTCTGTAAATTACACGTGAATTAATTCGAAAATGTGTACCTATATTTTCATATATTGTTGAAATTTCAAAAAAGTAGATAATGTAAGGTTTATGAGAAAAATGACCGTATTGTTGGTTGCATTTTAGCATAATTTACTTACTAAACATTAACTTGGTGTGGTTATTTACGTACAAATAACGGGACGGCTATATTCGCAACTGCGTAAAAATGTAGTAATAAAAACATGTTACCTTTTATTAATTACTCGGATGTTGTTCCCCAGAATGCTTCCAGAAGGCGGTTCGCTGGAGAGGCAGCGCGCGGCCGCAGAGAGGCGCAAACGCACCGCGCCCCCCTCGGGCCCCCGCGCCGCCCCCCACCGCCGAGGAGGGCCCCAGCGCCTCCTGCCGCGTCGAGAACACCCGGGTCAACCCCGACTCCCTCATCGAGGAGCTGCTGGCAGGCGCCGACTTGCGGCAGGCGGCCTCCGAGGCGGCAGAGACGTCCGGCCTCCAGCTGTTCATCGCCAGCGACGGCACGGCGCAGCTGGGCTCCCGGCAGAGGCAGCAGCTGCCGCGGCCCGACCTGCAGCGCGTGGTGCTGCGCCCGCACCGCGACCGGTGACTCAGAGGCCGCTCCGAGCGCCCAGCGGGGAGGCCCCCTCTAGTCCCCGGCTTCTGCTCCGGTCCGCAGGGGATCGGCCGCGAGAAGCCCCGCGTCGCTTCCGCTCCTTGTTCAGTGTGAGTGTCGCTTAGCTTGGCTTGTTTGTGTATCGCTGTGACAGCGTTGACTGTTATCACTACCAAATGTCACTAAGTGTAAGTCAAGTTAATTGTAAACTTCTTTTGGTTGATTTGTGGTGTAGCAAAAATGAATGGTCTCAATTGACTGAGGAGCTGATAAGTCCGAATGTCTACAAACATAATTTGACGCAAACTCTTAGTTCTTCCTTTGTAAGTTTTCCATGTTTGTTATACATGTTGCTGGCAAAATGTTTGCTAGTACTGAAACATTCATTCTAAGCTTAGGTTTCTAAGGTTATTTTAGTATCTTGCCAAAAGGGCTTCTTCTTTCGGATGCCCGATATTGTGTGTTCTTATTTGCTTGATTTGCTACCTCTTATAAACGCCACAATGAGTAAGCTCACACTGAACCGCGGAGGTCTTCCCAAGTTAAATGACGAATTGCTAAGAGATCACATTAGCCTATAGAGCGAATGAAATATATTTGTGTTGTCTAAAATTAAATTGTTTAATATATTGTACTGAAACGTATTTAAAGTCTTCTATTTTGTAAGCAGATACAGGCATAGAATCCAAAGGAGTGTGGCTACCGGTACCTCTTCAATTTAGGTCATCTCATCAAACGTATAAACTAAGTAGTATTCATATAAAAATTAAATTATTTATATTTTTAATACATTTATTTGACTAATTATATTCTTTTCTCCCTTCAAAAATTGTTGGTGCATATATATCATAATAAGTTGCCAGCGCAAATAATGAAGTCTATTTAATTTCTATTTCATTTTCTACTTATATGCTGCTTAACTATAAACGGTATCTACGGAATATAGGTACATAATTTATAGTCATACATATTTCCTTTTCTTATTATGATAGCGTCAAAAATTTCTTTCATTGCTTCTGTTATGAATTACAATTTTCCGTTATTTAAATTGAACTTAACTTTCAGTATTATTAGTTTATTTCTGTCTTACTATGTTATGTACTGTAGCCAGATTCTGTCTCCAAATGTCTGCTGCGTCGGCTTCGTAGCATGGCGCTCACATCGCCCAATGTCGATGTTATAAATACCCAAGTGAAAGCAACAATACCGGTTGTAAACTATAGGATAATCGCTAGTTATAAACGTGTAACCGACCATTCGACAATACGGTGAATTCTTATTAGTATTTGTATAACTTGTTTATCTGAGTATATGTTATATGGTTAGTGTATTATTTATCCGGATTTAGACGTATTATTCAATATATAAATCAGTGGTATATTATATAATTATTAATACTAAAGTTATTACTATATCTTATTCTAATTATCTTATTTATAATTTAATCGAAAAGGTCGTATGTGTATTGACCTTTTTGTAGTTCCTAACTTTTTAAATAAAATCAAATTATATATCCATCGTTCTCTTGATTGTTGATTAGTCGGTACAACGTTTAAAAATGGCTCATTAATTAAAATGCGTATTAAACACAACACACAGTTGGATGTGACGAAAAATGCCAGGTATATCTTCGAATACTTTGGTATTTTGAATTGTACGAAGAGGTTCTCAGAATAATGGTCCGTAAAGGCTATATCAACGAAATGTATACATTGAAATAATACAATGTTAGCCTGACCCACGGCTAAGCCTCAGTTACCTGTCTACATGTACCTGAGCATTACCTTGGCGTGAAAGCCAGTAGTATTGTCGTCAATATTGACGTTTATTATAGATATATTTTGAAATGACTTCAACCCGGGGGCTCAAGTCTAGTAATGCGTTTTAGCACAAAAGTATTTTAATATAACTTAATAGTGTATCAAATTACACCATTGATGACTGGAATAGTGACAAATTACGCAATTTTAAGGAGCTATTTAAAATTTGACACTTTAGCTAATCCACTACGAACTTCACACTACTACTGAAGTAATATTGAACTGACATTTTGCAAAACGCATTAGTAGACTTGGGCCCTTGCTTTATATTGAGACCTGTATTGTTGAGCCCCCAGGTGTATGTTGTGTTTGTCGCTCGTAACTGTACCGTATGACGTAAGTGACAGAGCTGAGCCAATGCGCAGAGGCTTCATTGTTTGTAAATCGCGTGTTCCGAGTTGTACCTATTTATTTATGTTAAGTACTGGATAGCAATAAAAATATGTACATAGATATGATGGTTTTATTGCGTACTTTCCCATGTATTTGACGGCGTCGTCCACTTGATCCCAATATGTCAAATCTTCGTCAAAACATCGCTATAGTGTGAGAATGCTAGTCTTTAAAAGAAGTCAGGAGCAATGTGTGCGCTACGCTGTGGAGTTAAGGTTGAATTTGTGACGTTCACTTTCAGATAGTCGCTTTCTTTGCGCTTCGACTCTGCACTATAACTTGACCCTCAGGGTGTAGAAAATCTATGTATGGGGTGTGATATCTGTAGTATAGTATAATTTTATCAGTAGTATCAAAATGATACTGAAATTAATATGGAACTGGCGAAAGGTGTGATCCATAGTGTCCCAAATATAATTATTATTACGCCTCTCCCCTTTTATGACGTGAAGGGAAGTATCTAGCAACGAATTATAAAACGTGAATGTAAAAGATTCTTTTACTCTACCTAAACGTAACGCTAATTGCTCATAACAATGTTACGAGTCATAAAATGAAACACAGGTGTTACTAAAGGAATGTTTATTGAGCACAAAAGTGCTATGGGACGGTAACGTGACAATCAGGCACAAATATCATCATCATTTATTATTACAACATTAAAAATTAAGCTCTATTATACAATATCAAACCATGATACACCAAATTATTATTGCTAAAATTACGCAAGGCACGCTTCATAGGATTTCTTGTAATTAAAAATCAATAATAATATAAAATAATACCACATTTATGATTTTTAGGTACTAAATATTTGTACTAGTGTATAAAACCATGATTTAAAACTCTGTTTCTTAATTTTCTATTAAAATCATAAAAAAACTTTTGATATATTTTGTATAATAATAAAAAAATATTTTAATGCAAATTTTCAATAGCTCTATTATAATGAAATCATCGTTACTCATCCAAATAATTAAATAAGCTCGCAAATTAAACGCAAAAGTATATTGTAACTATGGAGATCGTGTCTTGAGTTCCTATGTATAATTTATGTAAACTTTTTACGGAACATGTCTGCGTTAAATAAATATTATTTCTTAATTTGAAGTATCGAGTGATGTGAGTATTATTCTTTCACCTTCATGTTTACTATAAACGATCGTCAATATATCTTTGATTTATGTTAAGACTAATTAAGCCGAGTTTTCGCCAGTGACATAATATGAAAAAGGTGTAATTCGTCCTGTAAAAAAACGCAACAACGAATATCACACTTAAACTGGCTATACTCGACTCGTGGTTTGTTCATAGCGAGAATTTCACCAGAAACTGACGAAATGTCTTCTCGTGTCAATGGGCCTCAATTGAGAAAATACCTGTCGAGTTCTTAACCCTAACTTCACTGATGTAGGAGAAACTAACTAACGATATGGTACCATTGTCACATCACAAATTGTTACGTCATTAGACACTTGTTTCTGCAGCAATACCAAGATAAAAGGCCTTAGTACAATGTAAAGCATTAATAAGGCCGAGATAATGGTACTTATAGTACTATAATGCAAAAATATGACTCCATACATATAAAACAATACTGTTTAGCTTTGTATTGAATACATGTTTAATTGAACAGATACAGTTTTTCGAAGAAATATAGCACTATCATGATAGCAAAGTCAATATCCTACTAACCTCAAAAAAATCTTATCAGTTTTGATAAGAGTGATAGTGATGACGTTCTTATAATGAAATGTATAAAAATTGATTAAATAGACATACCTATTTAATACGTATTCATAATAAATAGGGATAAAAAACTTCTTTAAGTACAAACATATCACTGCAATTTTTTTGTTTACTAATTACATTATTGTTCAAATCAACAATATTTCATAAGTATTGTATTAAGTACTTTTATGACAGTCAAAATATTAATTGAAAGTTTACAATCAATCGCAAATAGTATCATTTTGTTTAGATTTCATAACGAACGATCAATTAATACATTTTATATTATTATAATTATCTGAGAGCAAGCACACTATGGCCAAAGGAATGGTCAGAGATTTACACGTATAAATATTTACACAATAATATCGCAGAATCAACGCAGTCAAGTCTTAAGTACATCGGCTCGAAGTTCAGACGTTCAGTTTCAATTCGTATTATTTTCCTTACATACTAACATTATATAGCTTAAAGTAGGTCACTAATAGCGATACACTTATGAGATTGAACGTGCAGTTGTCGATTAAAAGGCACGCAAAGGCCGGTTAGATAAGGCGCTCCTCGGGCGGCGGCTGCAGCGCGCGCAGGGGGCGGGGCGCCCGCGGGTGGCAGCACTCCTGCCCCGAGGGCGAGTAGGTGCCGCGGGTGGCGCGCGTCCGCCTGGCGCTCACGGCCAACGCGATGGCGCCGCCGGCCAGAGCGGCCACCACGAGCGCTGCGCCCACGCCGACCGCCACCCGCCACCACCAGACGCCGCCCAGGGCTCCGGCGTCCGCGGTCAGCGTCGCCTCCTCGGTGCAGTTGCGGCCGTCCCAGCCCTCGACGCAGAGGCACTCGTAGTGCGGCGTGTGGGTGCATCGCTGCACGCAGGAGCCGCCGTTGGCGCAGGGGGCTTCGAGGCAAGGGTCCCTGAGGGCGCACTCGGCGCCGCAGAAGCCGGCTGCGCACTCGCACCACCAGGTGCCGTTGGCGTTGACGCACTCGCCGGGGCCGCAGCTCACCAGCCCCGAGGCGCACTCGTCCACGTCGTCGGTGCAGTGCACGCCGCTCCAGCCTGCGCACAAAGTGGCGATGAGCAAGATGGCGACGCAGTGGCCGCGCGACATCGCTCCGCAGCGACGCCGCACTAAGCACTCCGAAGCCGGCTTATCTTATCGCTTGCGATACAGATACGCGCACCTTATCACAGATAGTGGAATTCAACTCTCTCGCAATTATTGATACTCTTTTGTCCATTGTTTGTAAATACCCCTGTTCTGGCTGGCTTGTGATCCAGTGTAACATCACTACTAATGCTTTATCAGTTATACTTACTCGTTTAATGATGATTTCTTACATTCTTTTGTATAATAATATATTAAACACGTTATACGTTGATCTCACAGACGGGTGGGACGGGAAGATTACTTTTGACAATTCTCTTTTTTTATAATTTTGTTAATAAAACTCTGCTTTATTTTTTGAAACCGTCAAGAGTAAAGAATTTTATAATTATATTAAAAAGTTAAACTTATAATAAATTAGAAACTTTTCTAGAATAAGAAAGGTACGTGATAGCTCCGACTATACTCGTATGAAATATGTATATAAATGTCGTATGTGTCATACATCCACTATTGTATTTGTTGGTGTAGTGTTTTTCATGTATGTAATATAAAATGAAAACTATTTGCGTAGCTGCATTGTTTTATGAATGTTTAAGAGACTAATAATTTTTAAATCTTTTGGTAATTTTTCAGTTAATACATTATTCAATTAGTTTATACGAAAAGATCATCAGCTGATTCTTTTTGTATTTCCAAAATATTATTAAAATGAGTATTAAATATATTTAAGTACTAATGTGGCCCTCACCTATGCCGGAACAGTCGCAGAGGCCGTTGTCGTGGCAGAGGGCGCCGTGCTCGCAGTGGTCGCAGGCGGGGTCCCGCGTCTCGCAGCGCGCCCCAGAGTAGCCTCTGCGGCAGACGCAGCGCGGCGCAGGTTCCAGCCGTTGGCAGACACCGTCGTTCTCGCAGCCGAGCGCCTCGCACGCCGCGCGGTCGCATCGCTCGCCCGCCCAGCCCTCGGCGCAGCGGCACTCGAACGCCTGCTCTCCCAGCGGACGGCAGTCTCCGTGCGCGCACGGTTTCAGGGCGCACGCACCCTCGCGACGCTCTTCGCAGTGCACGCCGGCCCACTCGGGCAAGCACTCACACCTGAAGCCTTCGCCGGGCGACAGCTCCACGCAGGCGCCGCCGTTCTGACAGGGCGACGACGCGCACTCCTGGGCGTCCCTCTCGCAGAGCTCCCCTTCCCCAGCCGGGGGCGCAGAGACACGCGTACGAGCCCACGCGGTCCTCGCAGGTGGCTCCGTTGGCGCAGCGGTGCGAGGCGCACTCGTCCACGTCCCGTTCGCAGCGCTCGCCCTCCCAGCCGGGGGCGCAGGTGCACTCGTACGAGTGGCGCAGGTCGGCGCAGCGGCCCCCGTGCAGGCACTCGCCCTCGAGGCAGAGCGCACACCCGAGAGCCGCGTCGCCCCAGGCGCGCCCGCCCACCAGAGCGTAGCGCCGCGCCAGAGACGCCACTCCGGAGCCCAGCTCCTCCTCGGTGAAGAAGGGCAGCAGCGCTCCGCCCACGTGCACCGGCCCCAGGCACCCGCGGAACAGCTCTCCGAGGGCGGTGCCGTTCTCGGGCTCCGTGGCTTGGTCGACGGCGCGCTCCCCGGGGCCGCCCAGGTGCACCTGTCCGTCGGCAAGCAGCCGCAGCCAGGCGTCCGCGTCGACGGGCACTTCGAAGCCGCCGTCGGCGTCGTGGCCCTCGTCGTCCACGAAGGCGCCCGTGAGGCGGCCGTCAGCGAGGGAGAACCGGGCGCGCACCCACGCCGTGTCTGGCAACTCGTGGCGCAGGCGGTGCACCTCGGGCAAAGGCTGCGCGCCCAGCCGCCACTTGCGCCGCCAGCTGCGAGCGGTAGGCGCCCGCCTCGAACCAGTCGTCGCCGCGCTGCAGCCGCAGCAGTGTGCCGCCCCAGCGCGTGCGGTACACCACTCGCACCTCAGGCTGCGCGAGGAGCTTGGAGCTGTTGGCGGTGTCGGCGGCGATGAGCCTGTACTGCAGCGTGGTGTTGCGGCCGTCGAAGGTGCCGTTGGCGAGGCACTCGTAGCCGCCCTCCAGGTTGTGGCACGTCGAGTGCAGCGGACACGCCTGCAGCTGGCAGAACTCCACCTCGTCGCACTGCTTGCCCTTGTAGCCGCGCGGACACGAGCACCTGCCGCACACAAGCCAACCACTAAGTATACAGATGCAAGAGATCGTAACATATATAAGATGCCTCACTTCTACGTTATGAACTGATAAATAATAATATAGAGTAGAAATCTGTGCTGTATTTCATTAGTCTGAATCTGTGATAGCAGTAAACTAATCAGCCATCGCATTGGTTACTGGTTATGGAATAGCGTGAATTTAAAAGAAAAAGTAACAGTATCGTATTGCGTATGTAATG